>CM068750.1:1450325-1557512 GCA_035084275.1 Hydrolagus colliei
TACACATATACACACACAGACACACATATACACATACACACACAGACACACATATACATATACACACACAGACACACATACACATATACACACACAGACACACATATACATACACACACACACACACACACACAGACACACATATACATATGCACACACACAGACACACATACACATATACACACACAGACACACATATACATATATACTCACAGACACACATACACATATACACACACAGACACACATATACATATACACACACACAGACACACATACACACACAGACACACATACATATATACTCACAGACACACATACACATATACACACACAGACACACATATACATACACACACACATACACACACACAGACACACATATACATATACACACACACATACACATATACACACACAGACACACATATACATATATACTCACAGACACACATACACATATACACACACAGACACACAGACACACACAGACACACATATACATATACACACACACACACAGACACACATATACATATACACACACACACAGACACACATATACATATACACACACAGACACACATATACATATACACACACAGACACATATACACACACAGACACATGTAACACACAGAGCAGACCAGGCTACCCACCTTCAAGGTAGCGGCGCACGGGTCTCTCGATGAAGCTGAGCTCCTGCAGGTCCTCTATCTGGCCTAAACAGACCCTCCTCGGCTGAAGTCCATGTCTGGGGGTGGGGGCTGGGGGTGGGGGGGGCTGGGAGGGGGTGGGGGGGAGTGGGAGCTGAGGGCTGTGGGGCTGGGGTGGGGGGGTTGAGGGGGGTTGTGTGGGGGGGGGGTCTGGTGGGCGTGGGGCGGGGGTGCAGGGGTGGGGGGGAGGGGGTGTGGGGGTGGGGGGGGGGGCTGGGACTTGGATGTGTGTTGGTGTTGGTAGCATGTATATGTGTTGTGGGTAGGGGTTGGGGTAGGGGTTGATGATGAGATGGGTGGGAGGTTGTATGTGAGGGGGAGGTGGAGGATAGAAATGGGGGGGGGGGGTTGAGGAGGGGGGTTGGGGGGGTGGAGAGACGAAGGAGAGGTGGGAGATGAAGGGGATAAATAAAAGAAATATAGAAAGAAAGAAGATATTAGTCTAGCTAGAGTAGGAGAGAGGGGGGGGGGGGAGAGAGCTCTTCTGCCTGCTACTTCATCTCAGTCACCACCCCTCACTCTTGTCCGACCCACTACTATACCTCATGTCCCACTCATATCTCTGTCCTCCACTCTGTGTCTCTCTGTCCCTCACGTCGGTCTAGTCCCTCACTCTGTCCGACCCTCACTCTGTGTCCTCTGTCCCCCTCACTGGTCTCTGTCCAGCACTAGGTCTCTGTCCCTCACTCTCGTGTCTCTGTCCCTCACTCTCTGTGTCTCTGTCCCTCACTCTGTGTACTGTACCCTCACCTCTGAGTCTCTGTCCCTCACTCTATGTCTCCTGTCCCTCACTCTGTTCACTGTTCCTCACTCTGTGTACTGTCCCTCACTCTTGTCTCTGTCCTCACTCTTACTCTCTGTCCCTCACAGTCTATGTCTCTGTCCCTCACTCTGTGTCTCTGTCCCTCACTCTGTGTTACTGGTCCCTCACTCTGTGTCTCTGTCCCTCACTCTGTGTCTCTGTCCCTCACTCTGTGTTACTGTCCCCTGCACTCTGTTGTCTCTGTCCCCTCACTCTCTGTCTCTGTCCCTCACTCTGTGTCTCTCTGTCCCTCACTCTGTCTCTGTCCCTCACTCTGTGTCTCTCTGTCCCTCACTCTGTCTCTGTCCCTCACTCTGTGTGTCTCTGTCCCTCACTCTGTCTCTGTCCCTCACTCTGTGTCTCTCTGTCCCTCACTCTGTGTCTCTCTGTCCCTCACTCTGTGTCTCTCTGTCCCTCACTCTGTGTGTCTCTGTCCCTCACTCTGTCCCTCTGTCCCTCACTCTGTGTGTCTCTGTCCCTCACTCTCTGTCTCTGTCCCTCACTCTGTGTCTCTGTCCCTCACTCTGTGTCTCTCTGTCCCTCACTCTGTGTGTCTCTGTCCCTCACTCTGTCCCTCTGTCCCTCACTCTGTGTGTCTCTGTCCCTCACTCTGTGTCTCTCTGTCCCTCACTCTGTCTCTGTCCCTCACTCTGTCTCTGTCCCTCCTGATGGGCCTCAGTGGACTGCACCCCCCCCCCCCCCCCCCTCCCCTCACACACACACAGTGTGACAGTTATAATATACTGATACAGAGCAGTGTGGCTGTGGGTGATCTCTCTCTCTCTCTCTCTGTACCTCTGTATGTCTCACCCTCCCTGTCCCCCTCCCTGCCTCTCTGTCTCCCCCCCCCCCCCCCCTCCCCACCCACCCACCCCCCTCCCACCCTGTCCCCCCCCCCTGTCTCTGTGTCACTGTGTGTGTCCCTGTCCTGGTCCCCCCCCCCCCCCCCCCCCAGGTCTCTGTGTCACTGTGTGTGTCCCTGTCCCCCCCCCCCCCCCTGTCTCTGTGTCACTGTGTGTGTCCCTGTCCCCCCCCCCCCCCCCCCTGTCTCTGTGTCACTGTGTGTGTCCCTGTCCCCCCCCCCCCCCCCCTGTCTCTGTGTCACTGTGTGTGTCCCTGTCGCCCCCCCCCCCCCCCCCCGTCTCTGTGTCACTGTGTGTGTCCCTGTCCTGTCCCCCCCCCCCCCCTGTCTCTGTGTCACTGTGTGTGTCCCCTGTCCTGTCCCCCCCCCCCCCCTGTCTCTGTGTCACTGTGTGTGTCCCTGACCCCCTCAGGCTCGGGCCCTGTCAGCGGCTCCTCGGCACCAAAGCCGTCTCCATGGCAACCAGGCCCTGCAGCAACGGCGGCTCCCCCCCCCCCCCCTCCCCACACACACACACTCACACACACACACACCCCCCCACACACACACACACACCCACACACTCACACACACCCCCCTCACACACACACACCCCCCCTCACACACATACACACACCCACACACTCACACACACACACCCCCTCACACACACACACACACTCACACACACACACACCCCTCACACACACACACACCCTCACACTCACACACACTCACACACACACACTCACACACCCTCACACACACACACACCCTCACACTCACACACACTCACACACACACACTCACACACACCCCCCTCACACTCACACACTCACACACACCCTCACACTCACACACACACTCACACACACACCCTCACACTCACACTCACACCCACACACACACCCCCTCACACACACACACACACACTCACACACTCACACACACTGACCCTCACACACATACCCTCACACACACACACACCCTCACACTCACACACCCCCCTCACACTCACACACACACACACCCTCACACACACACACACACACTCACACACTCACACACACTGACCCTCACACA
The DNA here is from genome assembly GCA_035084275.1 of Hydrolagus colliei. Classification (NCBI taxonomy): domain Eukaryota; kingdom Metazoa; phylum Chordata; class Chondrichthyes; order Chimaeriformes; family Chimaeridae; genus Hydrolagus; species Hydrolagus colliei. The sequence goes on from CM068750.1 coordinate 1,453,768, forward strand.
CATACCCTCACACACACACACACCCTCACACTCACACACACCCTCACTCACACACACCCCCCTCACACTCACACACACACACCCTCACACACACACCCTCACACTCACACCCCCTCACACTCACACACACACCCTCACACTCACACCCCCCTCACACTCACACACACCCTCACACTCACACACACACACCCTCACACACTCACACCCCCTCACACTCACACACACACCCTCACACTCACACACACACTCACACTCACACACACCCTCACACTCACACACACCCCCTCACACTCACACACACACCCCTCACAATCACACACACACACACTCACACACACTCACACACACTGACCCTCACACACACACCCTCACACACACACACACCCTCCCTCACACACACACCCCTCACACTCACACACACCCCCTCACACTCACACACACACCCTCACACTCACACACTCACACACCCCCTCACACACTCACACACACTGACCCACACACACACACCCTCACACACACACACCCTCCCTCACACACACCCCCTCACACTCACACACACACCCTCCTCACACACACCCCCTCACACACACACACACACACACCCTCCCTCACACACACCCCCTCACACTCACACACACACCCTCCCTCACACACACCCCCTCACACACACACACACACACCCCCTCACACACACACACACACCCCCTCACACACACACACCACACTGACCCTCACACACACACACACCCCTCACACACACACACCCTCACACACCCTCACACTGACCCTCACACATACACACCCTCACACTGACCCTCACACACACACACCCTCACACTGACCCTCACACACACACTGACCCCTCACACACTCACACCCTCACACACACACTGACCCTCACACACACACTGACCCTCACACACTCACACCCTCACACACACACACACTGCCCTCCCTCACCCTCACCCTGAATACCCTCACACTGTCGCCAAGGCACAGGGACTCCCTGGAGGATGGGGGAGCGAAGAGGCCAAAAGCCCAACTACCGATAAAGTATTTCCAGATCATGTGAGGACCAGCCAACCGAACTGTGTCAATTCCACTGTGAAAAGATCACTGTCGCCACGGCCTTTCCTCTCAGCCATCCAACTGTCTGTCACCCTTACTGTACCCCGGTGCCCCCTGAGTTAGTGGGAGAACACGGGCCGTCAGAATACACGCCTTGGCTCAAGCTTTTGAGAGGCAAATCCCCGATCCAAAGCCGAAAGGATATACTAATAATAATAATCCTTGCATTTGATATAGCGCTTTGCACATCTTATCAACGTCACAAAGCGCTTCACAGAATGTACTGTGAAGTGAATTGACTGTATATTATTTGTGGGCGAAACGCGGCAGCCAATTGCGCACAGCGGCGTCCCCCCCCCGTCCCCCCCCCCCCACACACACACACACACGGTCGTGGATTGAAATGACCAATTTTATTATTGTGTTTTTTTTGGAGGGATTATTATTAGGCGCGTGTGTGTGTGTGTGGAGTAAGGAAACTTGCCCAAGGTTTGGCCCTGACCTGCCTGGATTCGAACACAGGTCTCCCCAGCTTGCAAGACAAGTGCTCTAACCACTGAGCCAGTACGAGTATCCAGCAAGGGTCCTTAAATAGGTTCAAGTGGAGACATATTTCACGGCTGTTTGTGGATTCTCCGCTGCGTGTGAATTGGCAGCTGTGTTTGTCAACAAATGCACAGTTACTACACATTTTAAGTACATCCTGTGAAGCGCTTTGAGACGTCCTCCTGACGTGAAAGGCGCTATACAAGTGCAATCTTGTTGTTGTTGTATTTTATATGTAAGAGAAAGAGAGAGTGGCACTAAAACCCACTGTTCGACATAATGACAACACTCACGTATCAGAAGTGCCTAAGAGAGTAGAGCACGGTTTGTGTGGGAGAAAAACTGGAGGTGCTTGCCGCAGCACTCTCCACGTTACCATGGAAATTGTCACATGGAATTCAACAGGACCATACAAAGAAAAGATGAGCACAATTCCCAAGGAAACAGACATCGTGAAAGCTGTAATTGTTTTCGCTTTAACTCCCTTTTTCGTCTGTTCCTCTGAAGGTCGTCCCACTGAGCATCAACCGGGCGCTGCAAACCGGCACATTGAATGTCCTTTTGACCAAACGGTGGGGGGTACAACCACCCTTTAAGTTAAAAACTCATGAGGATTGGGTTTTGCCCTCGAAGCCTTTGCCCAACCCTCTGCCCTGCTCAAATCATCATGGAAATCAACAAGCGGGAACCTGCAAAATGTTTCTCTATCTAGTTGGTGGGCATTGATGACACTTGTAGGATTCACTGCCGCTCCAGCTGAGATGAATGATAGATTTTCTTATGGATTAACGGATTAAGGGATATGGGGATAAGGTGGAGTTTGATTGGGAGATAAGACATGATCTTGTTGAATGGTGGGGCAGGCTTGAGGGGCCGAATGGCCTGCTCCTGCTCCTTACTCTTATGTTCTTATCAACTCAGGATAGGTGAAGAATCAAACATAGACAAAGTGAGTGACTCGTGACACTTTTACTGCAGTAACGCCAACTTTGCTTCTGCAGGAGAAATGCTATAAATCCACAGTACGTCATTCAGCGCCTGTAAGAGAAAAATAGGATAAATGTAAGGTTTTCCTCTTTGATATTTTAATACTGTAACTTAGGTTTAGGAGGACAAGTTTTGAACGTTAGTAAATTGGGCTAGCACTTTGGCGCGGGTCGTGGGAAGCACTTGAGGTTCCATCCTTCAGACGAAACATGAAACCAAGTTCAGGCGAACTTTGAAAATCACTTGTCGTTAACTCAAAAAGGGAAGCGAGTTTCTCCCAGACTCATGGCCAACGCTCCTACAGGGGAAAGTCCGTTCCCTTCATATTTGTGGCAACGTTGATGTGCCTTGGGACGTCCTCCCGACGTGAAAGGCACGTCATTTTGATTGATTTTTTGATTGATTGTGCAAAAGTTGTACCGTAATTTACCAACAGGTCCGAAGAACTACCCGTGAAGCACTTTGAGACATTGTGAGGGTTATATACAGTATATAATTATTATAAAAATACTAATCCTTGCATTTGATGGAGCGCCTGATCGCGTCTGAGAGGTCTCAGCGCACATCAGAAAATAGGGCAATCAGCTAAACAATACATATAATATTACTGCTGATTGATAATAATAATGGGAATAATAATAATAAAGGTGAAGGAATATATTTGGGGAAGGAAAAGTACTGTATGTTACTCTGGAATAGAAAGGCACAGCTGAAAGCTCCCTCACTGGGCGGCAGGGGGAGCCCTGGGTCTGGTCAACAAAGTGAGTCGGGGCTCAGCCTGCGAGGACGCATGCGCATAGGCTCGCCGAGTCCGCCTGCTGATTAGTTGACCCTCAGTTGCGTTCGCCGCCCTCCTGATTGGCTATTCTCTCTTGGTAATGCCGCCTTCCGTTTGGCTGTTTCCTCTAGGTCACGCTGCCTGGTAGTAATATCGCCTCCTGATTGGCTGATAATCACTCGCCCTACCCACCCTTTTTCAGAGTACCGCTCTCTGATTGGCTATTTTCCCGTCGTTATTTTCCCCGCCCCCTCTCTTGGTAATACAGCCTTTTGATTGGCTTATCATCCTTCGTCTTTCCCCACCCCCTCCTCCCCCGGTTTGGTAAAATACAGCCTTATGATTGGCTGCTGTCGCCGGTTGCCTTGGAGACAACCCCTACGCCCCGCCCCCCTGACTCCCGGCCCCAAGCGCTGAGCTGGAGGAGTCAAGTCAGTGAGGGGGGCGCCATCTTTTTTTTTATCTCCCTCGATTTACCTCAGGTTAGTTTTTGCAAGTAACACGGCGGCGTGGGGTGAGGGGGTGGTGGGGGTGGTGGGGGTGGAGAGACACACACGCACGGCTCGGGGTCAGATCCGATCCTGGGCCCCGGCCCCGGCCGAGGTCCCTGACCTGTTGGCTAGAGTGGGTTAGGCCTGAGGCCTGGGACTTGCCCCCCCACCACCCACCCACCACGTGTGTGTATCCAGGCAAAGTGTCCCCGTTATTACAATCACCAATTGCTGTACACTGAATTGACTGTTCATAGTGGAGAGTGTTAAAAGGTGGAAAAAGAAAGCCACGGTTGTATTGGCCGGTGTTGCGGTAACGAGACGGTGACATTGTTTCTGCTGCCCCCCCCCCCCCAAATAAAGTTAGTCATATGTTTCATGGCTGTTTGTGGGATAATGGGGTTACAGAATATTGTGCTGCAGCTTTTGCCTACAAATAGAGTCACTTCAGCCGACGGTACATCCTGCGAACCTCCCTCCAAAGTGAAAAATGTCAGTGCCTTGCCCAGTCCTCCTAATATGGAAGGCGCTGTACAGATGTAGTTTGTTGTTGTTGTTGATAAGGTACTATGCCAAATATCATTAGTGTATGTGGAACTCACATGGTTAATTAAGTCGGGATATTCTTAAGCATTCTGATGGTTTACCAATACATACAAAGTGCATGGAGATTGATGGTACTTACTCTGCTATCCAGTAGGTGATATGTGCATGTTGGATAAAGACCAAAGCCTGCTGGCCTCCTACCAAAGTGTGATTTTTACCAGTGAAACAATTGATGAGGTAGTCTATTTAATAACTGTCTGAACTGTTTTTTCTTCAGGGTCATCATGAAACAGCAGAGAACAAAGAGGAAGTTTTTTGCATCCCCTAAAGTACAGCAGAAAAGCTTTGAAGTAACTGGAGAATGGAAGCCAATGGATATCGACCCAAATATATTTGGTGAGGCAGATTTAGGGGGGCTCATCTGCTTTGAAGAACTTACAGATTACGAAATGCTTGACACTGCTAAAGGAGCACAGAAAAAAATGAAAAAGAGGCAGTCGGAGGTGTCCTTGGATTCTTCCTCTCCAAAGAAGCAGAAAACAAGCGGAGATGATTCATCCAAATCTCCCCAAACAAAGAAGAAGAAGAAAAAGAAGAAAAATGTCACAGATCAGCCCCTCAAGAATGCGGAGGATGGTGCTTGTTTCTCAGAAGATGTGAATGAAATCGAATCTTTAGTCAAGAATAATCAGGAAGCGAAAGAAACCAACGATGGCTCTGTGGTGTCTCAGAAAAAGAGGAAGAAGAAAAAAATAGCAACTTCTCAACAAAAAGCGTTACCTGGAGCCCCTAACTCAGGCAAGAAAGTAAAAAACTGGACGGCTGCAAATCAGTCCCATCCGCTTAACCAATCCATCGATGTCTCCGCCTGGAAAGATTTGTTTGTCCCAGAGCCAGTGCTCTCGGCCCTGAGTTCTCTTGGCTACAGTGCTCCAACTCCCATCCAAGCTCTTGTGCTGCCACCCGCCATTCGTGACAAGATGGACATTCTAGGTGCTGCAGAAACAGGTTGGTGCTAAGGATATTGCATTTCAATCTAAAATTAAGAACATAAGAAGTGCCAGAGAGAAGAAAACTTAAGGTCTAGTTCGTCTTGCAAATTCCTAGCGGTTGCATACACATATGTCCCAAACTACCAATGTACTATATCACATAATGTTATTTCCTTAAAGAAAACTTATCTAATCTGGTTTTGAAAGAATCAGTGCTTCCCACTTCATCCATCTCCCTAGGGAGCCTGTTCCACAGGTTAATGGCATTTAGAAAGTTGAGATTATTTTAGTATCTGGCTGTTCAGGGCTTTGGGACGTCCTCCTGACGTGAAAGGCGCTATATAAGTGCAATGTTGTTGTTGTTGTATCTTCTGCAGTCTCATATTTATCTTGAAAGAAGATAAATATTTTGTCACCTTGTAAATTCAATTTTATATGATTTAAATAATCATTGATTCGTTTGAGCAATTTTTGTTACTCGTTCAAATTGAATGCTATAAAGGCATCCCAGCCCTGCAGACAACATTTATTTTCTTCTCACATGTATTAGCCCTGATTAGAAAAAAGGTTTTATGCTGGATTTTGACTGTTTGTGTGATCAGTTTTTATCTTTTTTTTAACTTTCAGGCAGCGGTAAAACTCTAGCATTTGCTATTCCAATGATTGACATCATATTGAAGTGGAGAGAAGCCAAAGAATTGAAAAGGACGGAGGAGGTTCCGGAGGGCAACCAAGACAACTCTGAGAACGACGGTCAAGATCCGGTCAGTGATGATGTGATGGAGTGTGCCAGGGAAGAGCAGGAGGAGGTGGAGCTGGATGAGAGTGAAGATGAGCATGGTTCCCCCAAGCTGGGCTGTGTGAAAGTCATCCACAACGTGGCGATTGATTTTGAAGTCGACCCTGTTTGCAATGATGAAAATCCATTGATGGGGTTGGTGCTCACTCCAACTCGAGAATTAGCTGTCCAGGTGAAGCATCATATTGATGCAGTCGCCAAATTCACTGGTAGGTATTGCAGTAACTGCACGACATCAGAAAGTACACTGGGGAATTATAGTTATCATTTATAGGAGTGGTCGGTTATTAGATATGGGTGTCTATTATTCCATGATTTATCCTTAAAAGTGCTGGTAAATCTAGGGAGATTGGATGGCTTTCCAAATATTTTATAGTTACTATTTTAACCTTTTAATTGGTCAAGAATATCAAAATTCATTCCCCGTGATACATATTGCAGTATTTAGAAATTAACAGTGGGCCTGTAAATCTCATCTTAAGATGCAATTGATTGGTGCTGAACTGGGAGGGCAATGTTTACTTAATTCACTGACAGCTTTTAGCCTCTATGATTACTTTCTGCACGGAGGGGAGGTGGGGGAGGAGAGGATGAAATACTGAACATGTAAGATTGTAATAACCAGAAATATGACAGCTGTTTGTGATGTTTGACAAAAAACAAGAGGAAACTAATTCATTTTAGCACGTCAAAATTGGCCTGTTTTATTAGTGGGCCAATGGTTTTCTTATGTTATTTCCTCGCCCTTTTAAAATATTTAGAATGGGGGAGTTAATGTATCCAAAGCAAATCAATTGTCCAAACTTCCCTCTTTCCCTCCCATTATTCTAGTGGAATAAATATGACATTAATGTATTCAGTCAACTGGCTTTCATTTCAATTTAAAATTGCTCTTTGTTTAAAAAAAAAGTCTTTGTGTCTTATCTACAATTGGATTTGGGGAGATGGAAACATTCATTTAAACTTTTTTTAACTCCTTTTGGAACAAAGGTCAGTGCTTTGAATTTGGAAATGGTATAATATTTGAGCAGTGGGAGGAGAAGTGGGGGAGGAGAGAATGAAATTCTGTACATGGAAGATTATAATGTAAATGAAGTTGACCTGTATCGGCCCAAAAAAATATTTGGGTGATTTCCATGTGCTCATCAAGCTGACAGTCTGTGCTGAATGATGGAATACTTCTCTGTTGCTGGTTTTTCGGGTCAGATATACTGTTGTCAGAATGCAGCTGTTTTTCTCTGGCTGGAACCTCTTATTTACTGGAAAGAGCAGCTCTGAATGTTCTTGCTCCTGATGGGTTCTTTTAGGAAAACATTTTTTGCTGATCAGTTCACATCCACTGGAAAAATAGATTGAAAATGTCTATAAGGTTCACAAGCCCAGAGGGGAAACGGTAATGTATAAACGTATACCATTAAGCCACCACATTGTTAATGGGTGTTTCACGTTGGCTTAATGTATGATCATGTAGAACTGCGGAAAATTCTTAAATTAAGGCACCACTTGGAAACTAGCTTTACACGGTTGTTAAAAAGACGTGCATTAAATTACCTTTCAAATTTCAAAAGAATTTAAGATTGTTCCAACACACTTCACAATTTAAAAATTTTAAAACCATGGTTTTAAGGCCAAGTCGATCAGTAATTCCAGGCCGGTGATTTTCTCTTTAATGTTTCTTGGCACTTGAACCAATAACAACAACAGCAACTTGTATTTGTATAGCGCCCTCCACTCCGGGCGGCGTCTGACAGCACTTAGTAAGATCACTTATAAATTTTCTACACTATTTTTTATTAATGAAAACACTGAAAACTCTTAACTTTACAGGGATCAGAACCGCAATCCTAGTTGGCGGAATGGCCCCGCAGAAACAGCAGAGGGTTCTGAATCGCAAGCCTGAAATTGTGATCGCAACACCTGGGCGACTGTGGGAGCTGATAAAGGAAAAACATCCACACCTCAGTCACCTGAGGCAGCTCAGGTGAGCCAACAACAACAGCAAAATTACATTTGTAAAGCAATCATCCTTTCAAGGCGGGATGATGTCGCTAAAACATCAAGGATCAAGACCCGAGTGTAGGTTTGGGATGAGAGAGAGCAGAGGGGTAGGAAGGCTGCTGAATGCACTGTCAAAAATGACTCAAGGTACGACTCAAGGTAAAATGGAGCCACTATATTAAACGCAAGGATTATTATCGATTAACAATTAAACAACTTTTTTTTGGGGGGACACTGTTGTGTAAATTGTAAGTTACCAGTGATAAAGATGTGAGCCAGTTGGAATTAAGTGTACTGTACACCGTTGATCTGCAAGTCCTGAATAATTGGTATGTTTGTCCGATTGCCCCAGGTGCCTTGTGATTGATGAAGCCGATCGAATGGTTGAAAAAGGACATTTTGCTGAACTGACTCAGCTTTTGGAGCTGCTGAATAACAAGGAATACCATTCGAAGAGAAGAATCTTTGTGTTCTCCGCCACTCTGACCATGGTTCACCAGGCTCCCTCAAGAATCCTGGGCAAGAAGCATGGCAAAAATATCGATAAGGACACCAAGTTAGAAATCCTGATGCAAAAAATAGGAATGAAGACAAAACCCAAAGTGATTGACCTGACCAGGAAGGAGGGCACGGTCGAGACTCTGACTGAAACCCGAATCCAGTGCCAAACGGAAGAGAAAGACTTCTATCTGTATTATTTCCTGCTTCAATATCCGGGTAGAACCATGGTATTCGCCAACAGTATCGACTGCATCAGACGTCTGAACGGACTGCTCACTCACCTGGAATGTAACCCACTGCCACTGCACGCAAACATGCATCAGAAGCAAAGGTTGAAGAACTTGGAAAGATTTGCCGAAAGAGAGAGGTGCGTGTGTGTGTGTTGTATGATCCCAGAGGTTGCTCAGAATTGTTTTTAAACAACAATCTAAATTCAGGGGGTCAGTTAGGAATCGGCTGAGAGTCTTGTGGGGGCAGTTTAGTATAACGTTTTGTTTATTTGTGAACTTCTTACAAGTTGGGAACTTATTTGACCATGGACAGCTCTCTTTATTACCCTGGATACCCACAGCTAGGGCAGCAGGAGACAGGTCAATGCACTCATTTAAAAGGCAATTTGATGCTGCAATCAATCAATCAATCAAAACTTACATTTATATAGCGCCTTTCACGTCGAGAGGACGTCCCGAGGCGCTGTACAGCAATGAGAAGGTACAGTTTGGTGTATTTTGTGGAGCTCCTGTAGCTCAGTGGTTAGAGCACTCGCCTTACAAGCATGAGACCTGTTCGAATCCAGGCAGATTAGGGTGAAACCTTGGTGAAGTTTCCTTACTCCACACGCCTAATAATAATCCCTCAAAAAAACACACAATAATAAAATTGGTCATTTCAATCCAAGACTGTTTGTGGGGGACGCTGCTGTGTGCAATTGGCTGCTGCATTTCGCCCACAAATATACAGTCAATTCACTTTACAGCATATTCTGTGAAGCGCTTTGAGACGTCTTGAGACATAAGATGTGAAAAGCGCTATATCAAATGCAAGGATTATCATGATTATTATTATTATATTGGAAGAATAATTAAATGGGCCTTATGTTAACTTCCCAGGGAATTCAAAGAGACTATTCAGGAGAGCAGTCTGATTCAGTTTGAATAATTTTAATGAATTGTGGTTTAACATTTTCACAAGTCTAATAACTGTTTTGGTTTATATTTCAGCTGTGTTTTGCTAACCACTGATGTTGCAGCTCGGGGTCTAGATATTCCCAATGTACGGCATGTTTTCCATTATCAGGTAAGGCTAAAAATAATGTTGGAAAGTATGGATAATTCCATTTGAATGTTTAGGAGGCTGAGACCTCTTTTAAAATATAGCTTTCAAGTGAACATTTTAAGACAATCTCCCTCAGTATTCCGATGCTGACACGCGTAAGCTTACAGTATCAGAGTAGTAAGAGTCGTTACAGTCATATTTTACTCAGTGCGGACTGACTTTCTGACACTCTACAAAGACATTTGGTCACTCAGTCCGTGGCTGTTTGTTGGGTACCGCTGTGCGCAATTGGCTTGCCACTTTTCACCCCACAAAATATACATTATAGCCTTGAGACGTGTCGACGACATAATAAGGCGTTATATCAAATGCAAGGATTGTTATTATGATGATTATTATTCAATTGTTGTCGACTTTGTACTCGTACAGATTCCCCGCACGACCGAGACGTACGTGCACAGGAGCGGCAGGACAGCCCGAGCTGCGAAGGCTGGCTTAGCGTTGATGATGGTCGGCCCGAGCGACCTGCTTTTCTTCAGGAAAATATGCAAGGCCTTGGGCAAAGACGAGAACATTCCTTTCTTCCCGGTCCAACTCAAATGCATGGCTGCAATCAAGGTAAATGAAAAGTTCCCAAATCACATTCTGCTTCTTCCGAGTAGACTTTTAGGTTTGAATTCAACGTTCAGTGCGCGAGTGATTCAGTTACACGTGGCAGATCAAATCCTATTTAATTGACTTATCTCAATGTCCCAATCACTCTGCTACACATTGGAGAAGAAATCACATTGAGTTGTCATTTCTGAGAGCAGCTTGTGCGGAGGAGTTTGTGAGTCAGTGTGTGGGCTGAACTCAGCACAGTAACCATTAAACTCACTGCTCCAACCCCCTCACGCTCACTGTCTCAATAACTTCCGACTGCTGGATTTGCCCTGGTATCACAATCATTCTTCCTGCCATCGATAAATGGAGTAGGGGGGGAAGGGGGAAAAAAAAAATCAAGTTTGTTAATTTTTTTTAAGAAGGGAACCATCCCTTCTTAAAAAATCTGCTGAAGTGTCTTCAGCAGATTTTCAAATATTATAATAATAATCCTTGCATTTGATATAGCACTTTTCACGTCTTCTAGCTGTCTCAAAGCGCTTCACAGAATATACTGAATATATATGTAAAGTGAATTGACTGTGTATTTGTGGTTGAAACGCGGCAGCCAATTGCGCACAGCAGTATCCCACAAACAGTCATGGATTGAAATGACCCAACTTTTAATTTATTTTGGAGGGATTATTATTAGGCGTGTGGAGTAAGGAACCCTTAAACTTGTTTTTAAAAAAAGCAAATTGGTAATAATTTGAAAATTAAACTCGTACGGAAGTGATGGTCGAAAGCAAACGCCGCCCAATTTGTTGTTCCCAGGCCCGTGTCAATGCTGCCAGGAACATAGAGAAGATGGAATACCAGTACAACAAGGCACAGCAGCACAACAGCTGGTTCCAGCAAGCGGCCGAAGCTCTGGAGGTGGATTTGGACGATGACGTCCTCATGGGTCAGTCAGTATCCTGCAAAGGGTTCAATCACTCACTCTTATATCAGTAAATGTTTTAACATTGGATGTGAAGGCGCGTGGTGAAAGTAGTACCCCCCTTGGTGTCAGATACAAGTGGATAATTGGTGACAGCGCATCAGAAATGGATGTTTTCTCTAGTCTCAGATAACCATTTCCTAAGCGACCCTTCCCCCCCCATACTGAGAAACTGAAAATACTTGACCTAATGGAATACACACAAAAAATTACTCAAACCAATTACTCACGTCTTAATTACTTTGAAGACATTTGAATGATTTGAATCTACCAAAGGTGGTTCAAGGGAATATAATATCAACTTCATGGAAGCGTTTGAGAGCAAACCGTAATTATGGCTTTGTGTTTTAGGTGGAAAGCATGACGAAGCTGATGAAAAGCAGAGACAAAGGATGTTGAAAGGAATGAAGAAAGAACTGAAACACATGCTCTCACAGCCTGTGTTCAAAAACTGCCTAATGACTAGGTACCCAACCCAAATGGGCAAGTTAACATTGCCTGATTTACCAGTAGCCACCCAACAATCCGCTTTAAACACAATCAGAAATCAGAAACAAAAACAGCAGTTGCATAAAAAGGCAAAATGCTGAGTGAACTTGTAAAGGTGATGTACGTACACGACTGTATGACATAGCAAATGGCCACAAGTGGCTATCCCATTTATTTTGTTGAATAAAAAAACACACTTAAAACAAGTGTTTTTCTTCCAAAGGTGAAATAGCTAAGCATTAACCGTTTGATCAAATAGGGACTCGATACAGTGCGATAAAGGATGCCGGTTGTGTGGATGAACATAAAAAATAATCCTATTTAAGTTATAGAAGAAAATAAATTCAATGTTTTTTGGCTACTAGATCTAGATTTACCACTTTTAACAGTGCAGCACTAAAAAGCTGTTAACGTGAGTTAATCCACCTCATGTGCAGCCTTTTATTCAGCGCAACAGTAAGTGGGATTGTTTTAATCATTGAATATGGCAGATAAGGTTCAAGCACTGACATTCGTTGATTGACCACCAAGAACTATTCTCAAACTTGATGAACCTGGCAGTGTCTGTAATGTTGCCCTAGTCATCATTACATTTTAGGTTTTTACTTAATGGAAAATGCATTTTTAAACCAAGGAAAAAATGTTTTTTTTAAAAAAGTGGTTCCCAGCTTCCATAGTGGATGGTGGGAACTGGAGGAACGGTAGATGAAATGTTTTCAAATGTGTAATATAAAATAGAAGTAATTCAATGAATCCAGTTATAGTTTAGTTTTTGAGGGGAACGTATGTAAGTAGGTTTGAATTTCTGCTAACATAGCTGGTGCCTAGCTCAGGGTAAGTAAGATTGCTGCTGCCAATTTAACTGTTACCATTAATGCACATTATTAATCCTTCCAGTTGATCCAGCACTTTATCACATTTAAAATGTCTCAAAGTGCTTCTCAGCCATTAAGTGCAGTGACTGGATTGGTAGGTCAACGAAGCAATCAATTTCCAGACACCAATGTTACACAAAGAGGCATGAAATAAATAACCCAATTTGTTTGTATCTGGAGGATTGCTGGTCATGCTACCAAGAGAATCTGCCTTCTCTGTCCTACAAACATTGCTCTAGCATTTGAGCAGTCAGAAGCTGATAGATTTCTTATGGATTAAGGGATATGGGGATAAGGCGGTGGCAGATGGAGTTAGATTAGATCAGCCATGATCTTATTGAATGATGGGGCAGGCTTGAGGGGCCGAATGGCCTACTCCTGCTCCTTATTCTTATGTTCTTAAGTTAGCAAATTCTTGAATACAGATGTAATTTTGAAGCTGTTTTCCTATTGGTATCTTTTAAGAACTTCCCAAATCCATGCTTTTTAAGGTAAGCTCAGCCACATCTTATAATTAATATTCAGGTACGCCCAGTAAAATCTCTACAATGTTAGGTGACGTTTTGAAGAAATGAATTAAAAGCCATTGTACTGTATTTAATTGATCAAAATCCTCCACCTTACACTGAGCAGCAGGGGGAGCCTGAGGCTTGGGCAAAACACAGAACTGTTCACGTGAGACAACTCCGAAAAAGGCAACACTAAAGTGCGTTTATCTAATTTACCGACAAAGTGCAGCTCGTAGTTTTTACGTGAAACGTGGAGCGGGGGCTTGACAGATAGAAGCTACAGCAGTATCTAAAACATCAATTTAGGACTGGTTTTAAGGGCTTGAGCTGCTCAAGGCAGCTGGCAATCTGGTGTCTTTAAAGACAGCGTTGGTGAATCCATGGCCCGGGGGGCTAAAAAGTGGCCCCAGTGAACATTCGCCCACCAGTTTAACAGGTAAGTGTTCAATCAATATTTTGTTTCCAGCAGCTACTGAGCAGCAATATTTATGGTATAGCCATGAATCAAGAACATTCAAACAAAGAAAAAAATTGTGCTCGGTTGACCAAACTAAAGGTTGGCCACCGGTGCTATAAGGGCTAATTCTCCCACGAAGGTTAATGTAAATCTGCTCAAAAAGCTAGCAAGAAAAGGTATTCATTGATTTCATAAAGAGATTTCATACGGTGTGTAAATTTAAACCTGCTCTGCGAGTCTCTACTGAAGGAAATGCACTCCTTTTATCTGCAAAGCTTGGACGAATAGGTCTTCCTTCAACATAAAAAAAAACAGAGCAGGCAATAGTAAATTCACTCCCTTTTCATTGGTAATATAACATCCATATTATGCTGTAGACTAGGGAGGTCATTTCAAAAGTTAATTGTGCCTGAGGCTCTGCCTGGTGGCTCGCACGCCATCAAAAGAGTTTACAGGGGAAAAAAAAAGACTTGAAAAGTGTTTTTGCGGTCTTCGGAAAATTCACAGGTTCGCAAGACTACTTGGACTTGTTTGCTTTGTACAGTATGTCATAATGTCCCGGCTTGTAAAGTAGGTGCACCAAGGGCTTCGAGCCTTCCGGGAAGATGTGGTGATTCACAGCGGTGTTCGATTTGTCCATATACTCCACCTGGATTGGCACGTTCAGGGCTTGAGTTAGCGCAGTGAGGTGAATGTGGTCACTCTCCATGGCCATTGGCTCCACTTCCTGTCGAGTGGAAAAAACGGGAACACCGAGGTTTTATATCCACCCTCTTAACTTGGGCAAGATTCCTTACTCCACACACACACACTCACATCTAATAATAATCTGTCCCTCCCACAAAAAAAACAATAATATAATTGGTCATTTCAATCCCACGACTGTTTGTGGGGGGGGGGCGCTGCTGTGCGCAATCGGCTGCCACGTTTCACCCACAAATATACAGTCGATTCACTTGACGGTACATTCTGCGAAGCGCTTTTGAGATGTCGAGAAGATGTGAAAAGCGCCGTATCGAATGCAAGGATTATTATTATTATCATTAACGACGGGAGTAGCTTGAAAGCAAGAGAGAAAAGAATCGAAAGAGAAACTCGCAATTTTCCTGACCGAAAGGTGGCGGCAGTGCTGATAACCAAACCAGGCTGGCAACTCGCGCACAGGGGGTCGATTCCAATCAGAACTGAAATGCTCAGGAGCCAGAACGTTAACATTTCTGTACCAGTGTCACCAATTCAGCGACTCTGTGGCAAAAGACTGTGTTAAACATAAACCCCCCCCACCTCCCACCCCAAAAAAAATTGCTGAAGACATGATCCAACATCTTATTATTATCTTATTATTATTATTACCTACCTGGGTGCAGAAGTCTTTAATGCTCATTCCGGCATCGAGGAAGTACTCGAAGAACTCGGACTTTTTCTGCAAGTACGCGGACGTCATCAGCCGAAGAAACAGCACTAAACAATCCGAGGTGTTGCGGTCGTTGAAAACCGCCAGCAGCTTCCCCCCCGAAACATCTGCCTCCACCAGGTCGATCACATCCATAAACTACAACCCCAAAACAACACTTGTTGTCATTCGCTAGAGCGACCGAGGCTCAATATCACAATCTGAGTAGAGTTAGTTTACCTTTATCATTATTATTAATATTGGCTGCCGTGTTTCGCCCACAAATATACAGTCGACTCACTTGACGGTACATTCTGTAAAGCGCTTTGAAACGTCGACAAGATGTGAAAAGCGATATAAATGCAACGATTATTATTATTACTATATTATAGTCACCCTTGCATTTGATACAGCGCCTCATCACATCTTCGCGACGTCTCAAAGTGTTAACAATAAAACTAATACTCGCATTTGATGTAGCGCTTTTCATGTCTTCTAGACGCCTCAAAGCGCTTCACAGAATATACTGTAAAGTGAATCGACTACATATGTGAGTGAAACGCGGCAGCCAGTTGCGCACAGCAACGTCCCCCACAAACAGTTGTGGACTGAAATGACCAATTCATTATTGTTTTGGGGGGCGGGGAGGGATTATTATTGGGAAACTTGCCCAAGGTTTTGCTCTGCCTGAAATTTAACCGGGGTCTCGCTTGGAAGGCGAGTCACTGAGCTACAGGACTCCACGGAATACATAATATGTATAAAATTCACTGTAAAGTGAATTGATATTTTGTGGGCAAACAGCGGCAGCAAATTGCACACAACAATGCCCCTCAAGCAGTCGTGAATTTACTGATTAAAAAAAGATTGTGAGGATTTCCTTTGTGGAAATTGTAGTCAACAGATTTTTCAGTCTTGCGTCTGAATCTGGCTCAAGGTCCCTCTTTAATTTCATCATAGATTGAAAAGTTTGGGAATAAAGTATTTGCAATGAAGCCTTCACCTCTACACGTCACTGTTCCAGCACTTTCCATCGACGAAAATACTTACCATGTTGAAAGCGTGCTCGAACGTGCTCTCTTTAAATCCCATCGACAAAAGTTCGCCTTTGTTTCGCGTTAAAATCTTTCTAAGTCTAAAATGAAAAGAAAGTCCATCTTAGGAGCGACAAGAACAACAATAACAAAATCACATTTGTATCACGCCTCTCACGTTGGGGGGGGGAGAGGACAGCCAATTGCACACAGCTGTGTTCCACAGTCGTAAATTGAGTGACCAAAAGACTCCAAACCACTCTGAATTTTTCTGCCACTCTCTTGTAACAGCAAAACTTAACATTCGTATAAATAACAACCCTTGCATTCGATTCAGCGCCTTATGGCATGGTTAAGGCGCCTCAAAAAGCGTCCTGTAAAATGGAGTGGAGAGATCTTGTGGGTGAAACGCGGCAGCCGCTTGCGCACGGTTGTTACATTTGTGTTTATCCATAAGAAGCCACAGGAAACTGAATCGCAAACTCACTTTTGCACTCCCTTGCTATTCCCAAGCAGCGCCTCCAGGTAAGCAAAGCTCAAGGCTCGGTAAAAGCAGTTGCCGTCACCGAGGGTTCTTCGGAAGGAGGAGTACCTTTTACTGAGATCCTTCAGAGTAAAATAAAACCACACAGAGGGTTGGCTTCAACAACGGCACCTACTGCCCTGTTAACTTTGCTAGACAGGTTAAACACAAATAGATTGGGAAGTAAAGTTGGGATGATTTCCAACGCAAGTTGGATATCTCTAGAGTGAGATTCTCTGAGCGAGGCCCTCCTTCTGAAAACAGAAGAGCATCACACACCTCTCTCCTCCCAAGACTGTGTTGACACGGGAGTTCCCGCAGCTCCGCGCGTGACACCATTTTTCCATAATTGTTTACCTAAATTGAAAGAATTCCCATTGCTAATATCGATGTACGTTAATGTGTTGTTTTGAGATAAGACCCGATTTTTAAGCCAGCCTTTTCTCTAGACATGGATCAAGGGTGGTTTCAGCGGTGGGTGAGATACACTTTTTTCCCTCCCAACGGGAAAGGGCGCTGTGTAAATGTAATTTAGTTGTTATTATGGGCACAAATGTAAATTTCAGCAGATCTTCATGCATTCTGTCGGCATCCCGCGTGAGTTTTTTTGCGGGGAAGGTGGTGGGGGGGGGAAGAGAGAAGGACAGGGAAGAAAAAACAACTGAACAGATTGAAATGTCTCCTGGACACAGTTGGAAAGGACATGTCTTTAATAATAATAATCCTTGCATACGCACAACGCTTTATCATGTTGTTCATAAGGTCTTGAAGGACTTGAAGAAGACTAGGGAGAGGGCGAGGAGGGGGGAACTGCAGGATGGAATTCCAGAGGTTAGGGGCAGAATGGCTGAAAGCCAGTCAGGAGGGCCTCGGGCTTGTTGACATTCAACTGTAGAAACTTGGCTCTCATCCAGGACTTGATGTCTGACAGGCAATCTGTCAGGACAGTGATAGTCCTGGAGTTGAGGGGAGAGGTAGAGTTGGGTGTCATCCGCATGCCTGTGGAAGTTAACCCCATGTCTGCGGATGATGTCACCAATGGGGAGTGTGTAGATATTGATCGGGGGCCGAGGACGGACACCACAGGTGTGAGCGCGGGGGCCGGAGGGAGAAGCCGTTGGCGGCGACAAAGTGGAGACGGTGAGAGGGGTAGGAGCCGCACCAAGTTAGCAGTTCGATCGCAGGAAACGTTCGTTACTCGTGACCGGCTCGGGTCGCGTTCAGCGAAGCCGCGTTTCAGCAAACCGCGGGTTTTGTAATTAAAAAAAAAGCGAAAAATGATAATACTCGGGTCGTACCTCCACCTTCCGCTGGTGAACGGCATCTTCCGGGTGTTCGTCTCCCAGCTGTGAGATCCCACTTTTATCGGAGACTAAGGAAGCGTACCCGAACTTTCAAATAAAAACACAAGAAGTTAAAAAGAGAAGCAAAAAAAACGAACGGGAAACACCGCCAACTCTCGCAAAAGGCGAATCAACCTTTCTGGAAGTAGATATCAAACTGTTTAACAAACAAATCCGCAGTGTAATGTATCAACGGGAACACGTCCATATCTGAGCCGCGGCACCAACTTGTGGGGTGGCGGAAGGAGCGGAGTGTGGGGGGTGGGGGGGGTAGTTGGGCAGGTTGTGTGTGTGTGTGTGTGTGTGTTGGGGAGGGGGGAGGGCAGATAGGTGGGTGTTCAGGGAGGTGTGTGTGGGGCAGTGTGTTTGAGTTGCATGTTGGAAGTAGGGCGGTGTTGAGGAAGGGGGGGGAGAGCGTGAGGCGGAGGGGGTGTTGAGGAGGGGGAGGGAGGGGGTGTTGAGGAGAGGGAGGGAGGGGGTATTGAGGGGGGGGGGGTGTTGAAGGAGAGGGAGAGGATGTTCAGGGAGAGGAGGGAGGTTGTTCAGGGGGAGTGAGGAGGTATTGAGGAGGGGGAGGGGTGTGTTGAGGAGGAGGTGTTGAGGAGGGGGAGGGAGGGGGTATTGAGGGGGGGGGGTGTTGAAGGAGAGGGAGAGGATGTTCAGGGAGAGGAGGGAGGTTGTTCAGGGGGAGTGAGGAGGTATTGAGGAGGGGGAGGGGTGTGTTGAAGGGGAGGGAGGGGGTATTAAGGAGGAGGGAGGAGGTGTTGAGGAGGGAGTGTTGGAGAGGTGTGTTGAGGGGGGGAGGGGGGTGGGGATGGGGGAGGGAGGGATGGTGGGAGGGAGGGAGATGGGGAGGGGCTGTTGAGGGGGGAGGGAGGGTATGGGGGAGGGAGGGGGGGATGGGGAGGGGCTGTTGAGGGGGGAGGGAGGGAGAGGGTGAGGGGGGTATTGAGGAGGGTGTTGGAGAGGAGGGGTGTGTTGAGGAGGGGGCGGGGTATAGGCGAGGGAGTATGGGGGAGGGAGGGGGGTGTTGAGGAGGGGGCGGGGTATATGGGGGAGGGGGGTGTTGAGGAGGGGGCGGGGTATATGGGGGAGGGGGATGATGGGGGAGGGGGCGGGAGTATGGGGAAGGGGGGTGTTGAGGAGGGAGGGGGGTGTTGAGGAGGGGGCGGGGTATATGGGGAGGGGGGTGGGAGGGAGGGGGTGATGGGGGAGGGGGTGTTGAGGGGGGGAGGGGGTGATAGGGGAGGGGGCGGGAGTATGGGGGAGGGTGGTGTTGAGGAGGGAGGGGGGTGTTGAGGAGGGGGCGGGGTATATGGGGGAGGGGGTGATGAGGGAGGGGGTGATGGGGGAGGGGGTGATGGGGGAGGGGGGTGTTGAGGGGGTGATGGGGGAGGGGGTGATGGGGGAGGGGGTGTTGAGGGGGGGAGGGGGTGATGGGGGAGGGGGTGATGGGGGAGGGGGTGATGGGGGAGGGGGGAGGGGGTGATGGGGGAGGGGGTGATGGGGGAGGGGGTGTTGAGGGGGGGAGGGGGGTGTTGTGGAGGGTATTTAAGAGGGATCTGGACTTACTGCACCATCCATCTGTCCCTCTCCCCCTCCCCTCCCCCCCCTCTCCCCCCCCCTGCCCTCCTGGGTTAGGAGCCCACCAGCCCACACACTGGCCAGGGGCAGGAGCCACGTGTCCGGGAAACAAACTGATACATTGTCACCAGCTGCTTGTGCTTCCCGTCAGTCTCCAGGAAGTGACGTCTTGACTACAGCCCCGCCCTTAGTCCCACCCACTCAGCCAATCAGCGGCCGCCCAACCCGAGCGGGGGGCGGGGCTACACCAGCCCGCGGGAGCATGCGCAGTGTGGTGCGTGAGTCACTCACTCTGTCCCCACCCACCACAGCTGACCAGTGTGGTTGGGCTACATTGGGCGGCTTTCACGCCCAATTTGGGCTTGTTTCTGTGTGTTGGAGTGTGTGTGTGTGTGTATGCGTGTGTGTGTTTTTAAAACACTTTCTTCTCTCCGGGTGCCTTACTTAAGCAACATATTTTGAGCTTAAATCTTCGATGATAAACCCGTACCACAAAATACATGATGCGTCCCCTCCCGGTCAAGGCGTTTATCAAAACACAGGCGCCTCGTCAAATAAAAATAACATTAATAGTAATTATTAATAATATTAATAATAATAATCCTTGCATTTTCACACCATTTACAAGCGTTTCACAGAATATACTGTAGCTCTGTGGCTCAGTGGTTAGAGCACTCGCTTCACGTGAGAGAGCTGGGTTCGATTTCAGCCCTTAGGCAGGTTTCCTTGCTACCAGGCGCCTAATAATAATCCTTCCGAAAAGAATGAGTCACTTCAATCCATTACTGTTTGTGGGGGACACTGCTGTGTGCAATTGGCTGTTTCACGTTTCACCCACAAATCTACACAGTCGATTCACTTTACAGTATATGCTGTGAAGCGCTTTGAGACGTCTGTAAGAAGCGAAAAGTGCTTCGTCAAATGCAAGGATTATTTTTATTATTATAGAATTCTTATTATTAGTGTATATTATGGAATGCCTCTGTGCTCAAATTGGCTTCAAATACGCGGCACAGCTTAAAAAAATTATTCAACAACAATTATCTTGTGAAGCAGGTTTGAGATAAACTGTAAAAATGTAACTTAATCCAGTGCGTGGTTAAAATGTAAGTTCCTCACAAGATTTATATATGATAAGCTTCAAAGTCACTGCAGCTATAGAGACGGAAATTTGATTACCTTAGTCAGATAACATCCCCGAGCTCAGCGAATGACAATTTAAACATGAGGAACAGCCTAAAATAGTACCCTATAATTTGCTGAAGAGAAACACACGTTTAATGATTTGGTTGTACGTACACTGTTTAATGTTGCTCAGCTGTTTTGGTTGGAAAGAAATGGATCACAACAGTTTTGCGTGTGTTTCCTTCTGTTGACTGAGTCAGGCTGAAAGAATCAGCTTTGGATTCAAAGGAACTTCAGCAAAATTGAAATGTAATACTATACTCTCTTCTTCCAAGCAACGAGAGTACATGGAAAGCTTTTTTTTAACACAGGGGAAAAAAAATACTGGCATCACCAAAGCATAATGTGTCTCAAATATTTATCTTTCCCTGAAATGTTTTGAGAAGAAAAAGCTGCCTAAAATATTTGGACGTCACGTTATTCTGAGATGCATAGGATAACTGTTAAGGTGTTCGGAGACCGAAGAATGAATCTGGTTTCACTATGGCTCTCAAACTGATCAAAAAACATATCTTACTTCCCCCCAAATTGGGGAGCGGAGGTTTATAAAAACAACATCAAAATGACACTTGGATAGCGCCTTCCACGTCATTGTTTCAGACCCGAGCTGGGGACGGGGGATGGGGGTGATGAGGGGGGGGTGGGGGGGGGGTGGATGGGTCAGGGGACGTGGAGCAGGCCAGAGCCCAGTGAGTGGAGGGGGCTGGGCAGGTTGGTAAGGGGTTAAAAGATCATGGATGTGGAGGTGTGGAGGGCTTTGAATGTGAGGACCAGGATCTTGAATTGGATTCTCTGGATTATGGGGAGCCAATGGAGGTCGGGCGAGGATGTGGGGAGATATCACAGAGTTTGTTCATAAAGAAGATAACGAGTGCACCCATTCAAATTTACATTAATTCAAAGTTATTGTTGTATTTCTGCTGCACCTTGGTGGAGGGGGAGAGGGAGGGGGAGAGGATAATTATAGGCAAAGAACTATAAATAGATAATATTCTATTATCTATAAGTAGATAATATTCCAATCTAATGAAAGGCACAGTCACCAAAATGGTTTATTTATGAGATTAAATCCCAAATTCCTGGGTGGCCCGAAGAGGGTTTTGTTCTGTTGTTTTTTTAATAGAGCTAATAAAATGTTTTTTTTGAAAAAAAATCACAGTACATTCCCGAAAAGAACATGGTGCTGGATTAAAGTATGGCTCCACTCCCAGAATCATCTATCTACAATCTAGGATTTACGAGTCCTCCTTATCAGCGAGTGTTTCCTTCCAAAAATTGCCTAGGAACTGGAAATACTGGAAATACTGGCTGAAATTTCTATTTAATTCTCGCCAAGGCGCGAGACGCTGTGGGTCCTAGAGGCAAACTCAGCCGCGATAAATGCAGTCGGCTTCTCCCAGATTATTAGTGGGTCAACATTTATGATGTGTGTATGTTAAACAAGACCAGGCTGCCAGCGGGAGAGTTTGGGGGCAGGGTTAAGTGCTCTAGGATGCAATCCAGTGTGAGGAGGGCTGCATGAATTACAAGTTGTTTGTGTGTTGCTGTTGCTTTACTCAACAACATTGGGCATTTCTCACCCTTTCAGCTGATTTTATGATATTAATAATAATAATAATAACCCTCGCATCTGATATCGCAATTTTCACGTCTCTTAGACGTCTCAAAGCGGCTTCACCAAATATGCTGTAAAGTGAAGTGACTGTATATTTGTGGGCGAAACACAGCAGTCAATTGCGCACAGCAGCATCCCCCACAAACAGTCGAGGATTGAAAATGACCGAATTTATTATTAATTTGATATTATTTGATTCCTACTCTGTGAAGAGCATTAAAGCACTCAGATTCTCAGTTAAACCAAGGTCCCATCTGCCTTTCAGTTGGCGATTAAACATCCTATAACATTAGTTAAAAAGCAAAGTGAGTTTCTCCTGGTCTCTGTTGAGGACCCGACAGAATATAACACTTCTTTCTCTTATACAAGCGACACCTTTTATGATTGGCTTGCTTGGATAATTATACAGTGATAATAATAAATTGGTCATTTCAATCCACGAGTGTTTGTGGGGTCGCTGCTGTGTGCAATTGGCTGCCGCGTTTTCACCCCCCACCCTCCCCAACAAAATATACAGTCAATTCGCTTTACAGTACTGTATATTCTGTGAAGCGCTTTGAGATGTGAAAAGCGCTACATCAAAATGCAAAGATTACTATTATTATTAGGATACCTAATGTCGAGCAACCTGTACTGTCTGAACATTTCACTCCTCTCTCACTCCGCTACCGATCCATTTGTACATAACACGAATGGGAAGGCACCAGCGCTGAATCGCTTGGTGACTGAAAGTACATTTGTAACCCCTTTTGAGTGATTTTAAGCAAGGGCTGAGGTGTTTCACCGAGCCTTGGTGTTGGAGAGCCTTAACCTATTTCTCTGATCGCTGGCCAGGTTTTTGTTGTGGTCTCCCACTGACAGTTTGGTTGTCCTCAGTTGGTGGGAGGCTCCGGACTTGCTGTGATTTTGATCGGCCGCTAACACAGAGTCGACGGGTTGCGTTGCCATTTGCGCGACGATCCGCTTTTCCAAGATGAATTCCTGTCGGTCAGAACACAAGGCATCGGTTATCGGTTCCAAGAGTAATCATAAACAAACGTTTAACCTCCACCAGGTAAGCTACCCCGCGTGAAGGGCCCTAAGCAATAAAAAAACTACATGCAATAATAATCAGAATTGGTCATTTTTGGTCATTTCCGTGAAGCGCTTTGAGACGTCGATAAGATGTGAAAAGCGCTATATCAAATGCGAGGATTATTATTATTATTTTTAATATTATTATTACATAAGTGCAAGTTGTTGTTGTGGTATTTAACCCGTGTCTTTGGTTCCTTGCAGTAACAATAGACTAACGTCAATCAATATTTACTCATGGTGTTTGTTATTTTCAATCCCGCCGGTGTCGTTGGTGTCTTTTTTGCATCTAGTGTTTGGGAGATATACACGTCTAAGAGGTGAGCCCGGCCCCGAGGAGATCGAGGATATGAATTGGAAACTAATCGCACCTTGATCATGTCCAGTTTTCCAAAAATGTTGATTTCTTTCAGGGTTCCGTAATGCTTCACGTAGCACTGATCAGCCAGGTTACTAATCGCCAGCAGCAGAGAACCAAGTTCTTCACTCTACAAAGAGAAAGAATAACAAAAGGCGGACTTTAATTCCCCCCAAAAAAAATATATTGCCTTTGTCCGCCTATTTTGAGATTACACTGTAACAGAGTGACTGTGAGAATAGAACAATCCTTTTAATGTTCCATCTGCAGTTTAACTTGCACAGTTGTTGTATCTGCACAATCGGAATTCATTGCCTGAAAGGCCGATGGAAGCCAATTCCATGACAACTTTTAAGAGAGAAGTAGATGATTATTTTGGGAGGGCTATGGGGAGAAAGAGTGAGAGAGAGAGAGAGAGAGAGAGAGAGAGCAGGGGAGTGGGATTGATTTGGACAAAGAGCCGGTACAGACAGACGCAATGGAGTCAAATGGCCTACGTCTGTGCTGTTTAATTCGATGCTCTCAAATCGCCTAAAACATTTACGTGCGTGAGAGCAGCCTGACAAAAGTCTGTACTTGTTGACTCATTTTTATTGCTGGAAAAAGAATAATAGGAGAACGTTTTGTGACGTGTGGTTTCACAGGACATATTATTTATCACATTGACCGAAATGCGTCCAAAATAAACCATGTTATGGGGTTTGGGGGAGATGTAGTTGAGCAACTCTTTATAGCTTCTAACTGATTCGCTGACACAACACACAGTCAATTCACTTCACAGTATATTTGCGCCTTGACGTGAAAGGCGCAAATATGTAAATGTAATTTTGTGGTTGTTGTTGCTGTATTCTGTGAAGCGCTTTGAGACGTCTAGAAGACACGATAAGGCACTATATCAAATGCAACGTTTACTACTTTAAAAACTGCCACGTTTCGCCCACAAATATACAGTCAATTCACTTTACAGTATATTCTGTGAAGCGCTTTGAGACGTCGATAAGATGTGAAAAGCGCTGTATCCAAACGCAAGATTTATTATTATTACAAACCTCTGGGACTTTACATCTCTCAGCTTTTATTCCACTTTCCATTCACTGCTGTGTCCACATAAACTTTGCTTTCCCTAATCGCTAGCTCCAATCTTACCTTGTGCCTAAAGTTCCCTCCGTGTAGATTTATTTTCATTTCCAAATGTCTGTTCTTTTCCTTCCTCTGATCACATTTGTCTCGAAGTAGTGAAAGCTCACTGTTTATTGTCTGCCCCCCCCCACAAAAAAAAGAGTAGTCTGCGTGTTAAACCATAAAAAGACTGATAACAAACATTTTAGCACCTTAAACAACAAGCGGAGAAAGGGCGACGTTTCTCTCTTATGAATATCACCAACTAGTTTTACACAGGAAATGTTACAGCTTAATCAGGGATTCTATCAACTCGTTATCTGAGGCTAACGCAGGGTGCTAGCTAGCATTGACGATTTGATTTTGAAACTGAAATTTTGAGATCTGCAGTCATGCCATAATAATAATAATAATCATTTGGTCACTCAATCCAGGACTGTTTGTGGGGGATCGCTGCCGTGCGCAATTGGCTGCCGCGTTTCGCCCGCAAAATATAGAGTCGATTCACTTTTCACAGCGTATTCTGTGAAGCGCTTTGAGACGTCAGCACTTTGGGACGTCCTCCCCGACTTGAAAGGCGCTCTATAGATGTAATTTTGCTGTTATTGTTGTTGTTGTTGTCTAGAAAACGTGACCAGTCCCTGTATCAAATGCAAGGATTCTTCGTGTTATTATAAAAATAATAATAATAATACTCCTTGCATTTTGACAAGACGCTTTTCACATCTTCTCCAGACTGCGTCTCAAAGCGCTTCACAGAATATACAGGTACTGTGTAAAGTCAATTGGCTGTATATTTGTGGGCGAACTGCAGCATCTAATTCTAAATTATCACGATTATTATTATTATTATTGTTGTTCTTATGTCACTCGCACAAGTTTGCTGTTGTCGTGTTCCTGCCGCAGGGATTCCAGGTGATGTTGGTTCTTTTCCTGCACGTCTGACAAGCTGCTGAGGTTAGTGATCAGAGTATGGTTGGTGGCTCCTAAGGTTTCATATCTCCTGATGATGCTCAGCAACAGTGACTCAGTGTTGTACTCCAAGTAGTCTGGAAAGCAAGACCGCGATATGTAATAGAAATTGGTCATTTTCAATCCACAGCGTGTACTCTCTCCCCCAACAGGCTTCGCGGCCACATCACTCCCAACCTCGCCCGTCTCCACTGGCTCCCCGTCTCCCAGGGAATCGAATTCAACATCC
Organism: Hydrolagus colliei; assembly: GCA_035084275.1. NCBI lineage: Eukaryota > Metazoa > Chordata > Chondrichthyes > Chimaeriformes > Chimaeridae > Hydrolagus > Hydrolagus colliei. Next base: position 1,480,090 of record CM068750.1, read on the forward strand.
TCGTCCTCATCTTCAAGGCCATTCCCGGCCTGGCCCCCGCCCATCTCTCTAACCTGCTGTCTCCCTATCAGCCTCCCCCGTCCCCTCTCCGTTCAGCAGCCTCAGGCCTGCTCCGCGTCCACCGCCCTAACCCCCCCAACCATCGGCTGCCGGGATCTCAGCCTCTCTGCCCCCATCCCGCAGCCCCTCCCCCTCGCTTCCTCCCTTTCCTCCTTCAAGACCGGTCTCAAGACCTTTCTCTTCGACCGCGCCCTCGGCTCCTCCACTAACTCTTCCCCGCTCTTCTTCCCCCTACCCCGACCCTCCTCCCCCCTCTCTCCCCCCTCCCCCTCACCCCCCCACCCCCCCACCCCGCTCGGATCCCAACCTGACTGTTCAGCGCTTTGGGACGTCCTCTCAACGTGAAAGGTGTTTTATAAGTCCAATTGTGTTGTTGTTGTTTGTGTGGGGGACGCTGCTGTGCGCAATTGGCTGCTACGTTTCGCACACAAATATACAGTCACTTCACTTTACAGTATATCGTGTGAAGCGCTTTGAGACGTCGATAAGATGTGAAAAGCCGCGATATCAAATGCAGGGATTATTATTATTTACACAGAGTTGTAACGAATTTCTCGAACACTGTAAATATATAAGAGAGCAAAAAATATTATAGTGATTCATGTCAGGATAATGTAATCCCAATCCATCACTGGTCACTGGTGTTGTGAACAAGCTCATAAACATGTTGTAAATTACATTGTAACACTGTGTTTATCAATACTATATGTATAAAGACGTCATTAACAGTCGTACAGGAATAATCTTTGATTGGGTTTGTTTGTGATATTACGCACTTATAGTATAAAGTTTATAGTATAAAGTGGAGCTCCTGTAGCTCAGTGGTTAGAGTGGTTACAAGCCTTACTATGTTTCGAATCCAGGCAGGTCAGGGCGAAACCTTGAGCAAGTTTCCTTACTACACACACACACACACACCACACACACACCCCCCCCCCCCCACACACACCACACACACACACACACCACACACACACACACCCACACACACACACACACGCCTAATAATAATCCGTCCAAAAAAAAACCCCACAATACTGTAATAAAATTGGTCATTTTCAATCCACGGCTGTTTGTGGGGGACGCTGCTGTGCTCAATTGGCTGCCGCGTTTCGCCCACAAAAAATACAGTCAATTCACAGAGCTTTGAGACGTCTCTAGAAGATGTGAAAAGCGCTATATCAAATGCAGGGATTATTAATATTATGATTATTATTAATTTCAAATCAGAAGATTTGGGCTTACCTTCCGGCACGCTGTCGATGGCGTCCTGGAGGTAATCTTCATAGATTTTATTCTGCGTCATTTTTTTCTGCAGTTTCTGTTGCCTGTGGATCCACAAGAAGATCTCAGAACACATTGATCGTTGAACAGCTGCTTGGAAAGTTCATGTACTTCTGGATTATAATACAGGTCATGGGTTTTCTTCCCAAAGGGAGAAAAATATTATCATCGGATGATTTTGGCTGCTTCCGCGTGGCTCTCAAACGGACAGAGGTTTGACAGAAATCTCAATTTCAAACCATAACCTTTCAAACGAAGGGGACGGTAACACTCACATCTATAACAACAACAATAATAAGATTGGGATTTGATATAGTGCCCTAGAACGCCTGCCAGACGTCTCAAAGCGCGTCACAGAATAGACTGTAAAGTGAATTGACTGTATATTTGTGGGGACGAAACGCGGCAGCCGATAGCGCACGGCAGCGTCCCCCCACAAACAGTCGTGGATTGAAATGACCAATTTTATTATTGTGGGGTTTTTTTTAGGGATTATTATTAGGTGCGTGTGTGTGTGTGTCTGTGTGTGTGGAATAAGGAAACTTGTCCAAGGTTTCGCCCTGACCTGACCTGCCTGGATTCGAAACACAGTTCTCACGCTTGTAAGGCAAGTGTCTCTAACCACTGAGCTACAGGGAGCTACAGGCAGCAGGTAGAGCAGCAATGATGTTTTCTGTACCTGATTTTCAGATCTTCCAACTGACAAAGCAAATGTTGTAACTCGTGAGCTTTTGCCTCATTTTGTTTCACTTCAAGCTGGTACCTCTGGATGGCTCGTCGCCTCTTAGCCTCGTTGTCCTTCAGAAACTTGTCGAACTTCAGGGCCCGCTGTTTACTCTGCGGTGGTTTGTGAGAAATCAATAAGAAATCAACCCATTATAATAATAATAATTATTAGTATTATTGTTCTTTCATTTGACAAAGCGCCTGATCGCGTTCTTCGAGACGTTTCCAAGCGCTTCGCGGAATAGACCGTGACTTCACAGGGGGTACAATCGATGAGCATTTCCTACTCCCATCATTTGTTAAAAAGTGTAGCTCGTGTAGCTCAGTGGGTTAGAGCGCTCGCCTTAGAAGCGTGAGACCTGTGTTTCGAATCCAGGCAGGTCAGGTCAGGGCGAAACCTTGGACAAGTTTCCTTACTCCACTCACACACGCGCCTAATAATAATCCCCCCCCAAAAAGACACAATACTGTAATAAAAATTGGTCATTTCAATCCACGACTGTGTGGGGGGGGACGCCGCTGTGCGCAATTGGCTGCCTCGTTTCGCCCACAAATATATACAGTCAATTCACTTTACAGTACATTCTGTGAAGCGCTTTGAGACGTCTGGAAGACGTGAAAAGCGCGATATCAAATGCAAGGGTTATTATTATTATTATTATTCATCAGCAGGTAATTGTGTCGAGATTCTTACATCCCGTTCTGCTCTCTCATATTCTACCATGCGCTTGGCGACTGCTTCCATCCGTTGAGAAAACTCCTGCCTTTTAGCTGCGAGTTCAACACTGACTTGGTCGACTTCCACTTCTTTCTTCAGCACCAAGGTCTTCTGAAAAGTCTTTGGGTCGCTGGCCAGAATCTCACCAGGAGACTAAAGGGTTAGAAAATACACCTGAAGGTTTACCGACAAACACTCCCTGTCCACGTTGAATCGAGTGGTTAGAGCGCTCGCCTTACCAGCATCAGACCTGTGTTCGAATCCGGGCAGGTCAGGGCGAAACCTTGGACAAGTTTCCTTACTCCACACACACACACACACACACACACATCTAATAATAATCCCTTTGCCCTCCAAAAAAACACAATAATAAAAATTGTTCATTTCAATCCACGACTGCTTGTGGGGGACGCTGCTGTGCGCAATTGGCTGCCACGTTTCTCCCACAAATATACAGTCAATTCACTTTACAGTATATTCTGTGAGGGGCTTTGAGACGTCGATAAGATGCGAAAAGCGCTATGTCAAATGCAAGGATTATTATTATTATCATTGCTTCACAGTTGCTGAGTCATAGAATCATAGCATCTATACAGCTCAGAAGGAGGCCATTTAGCCCATCTTGTCTGCGCTCGCTCTTTGAAAAGAGCCTTTCCAAATCAATCCCACTCCCTCCCCCTCTACCCCCCCCCCCCACCCACCCCCGCTCTCTTTCCCCGCTGAATTGGTGCAGGAATAAAATGTTGTTGAAGGCTGAAGGTAGGTCAATGTTCAGCAGGAGAGACGAAAGTTGCAAGGAAAGGAACGATTTGATGGATGGAATGTAAAACCAACAAAATTCCTGGTGTAGGTCATGTTACTGTGTTTGAAGAGAAGAGAGGAGCGGAGTGGAGATACTATCAGGTTATGGCCTTGAGCAAATGTTTCCTGACCTCTGGGTTCCTCTGGGTACCTTAAACCTGACTCTATTTATATTTTAGTGTTTTAGTGAGTGGCTGATGAGATGTATTATTAGCCATTCCCGCCTGTTCAGGATCCCACGGCACTTTTCGAAAAGGGAAAGATATTTTCCCCCAGTGGCCTGGCCAACAATCTGCCCTCTCAGATAATGTTAGTCAGTCACTCCAGGGCTGTTTGTGAGACATTGCCGTGTGAAAATCATCCACAAAATAATGCAGTCACTGACTTCACCATAAAGCCATCGCGAAGCACTTGAACACATCCTCCAAACCTGAAATAATAATAATAATAATCCTTGCGTTTGATATAGCGTTTTTCACATCTTATCGACGTCTCAAAGCGCTTCACAGATTAGATTGTAAAGTGAATTTTGACGGTATATTTGTGGGCGAAACGCGGCAGCCGATTGCGCACAGCAGCGTCCCCCACAAACAGGTGTGGGTTGAAAATGTCCAATTTTTATTATTGTGTTTTGTTTTGGACGAATTATTATTAAGTGTGTGTGTGTGTGTGTGTGTGTGTGTGTGTGTGTGTGTGTGTGTGTGTGTGTGTGTGGGGGTGGGGGTGTGTGTGTGTGTGTGGAGTAAGGAAACTTGCCCAAGGTTTCGCCGTAATCCACCTGGATTCGAACACGGGTCTCACACTTGTAAGGCGAGTGCTCTAACCACTGAACTTCAGGAGCTCCTGAAAGGCAATGTATCGAATGAAAAGATTATGATTAATATTATTATTATAGCACTAATAATACCAGAGTAAGACCAGTCTTTTTGCAACTTTGCCTTTAAACTTTGCCTTTAGAGGAGGAGGAGGGTTACACATAAATTCATCTAAGAATTCCCAACTTTTCCGAAGGTTCCCATTCCCAGCTTTAACACGGAATAATACCTGTTTGATAATTGGAATGTGATTCACATCCTCATCATCTTCATCTCTAGGAGAAAAGGAGTGAAATAGTTTAATTTTACATCCATAGTATGTACAGTAAACTTCCAGACTTCTCTCTCAATGTTAAAACAAATTGCCTTCAATATAGTCCAAATCTCGTGACAGTGTTAAAATATTTAGGGAAATCGTTAAAAAAACAATTATTATTTTTACAACAACAACAACTTTGATTGATATCGCGCCCTCCATGCCGGACGGCGTCTCAGAGCGCTTGAACACACCACACGTGTTGCGGCTCCAGAAGCGTTTGTTAATCAATTATTTAAAAGGTAAAAATATATATTTTTATCTTAAAAATACTCTGTTTTAATAGTTAAAGCGACACTTGAGAAATGCACTGACATTATGCCAAGGTATCAACATAACATCTCTCTCTCTCTCTCTCTCTCTCTCTCTATAGAACGAGACTAGGAAAGTTCACAATGATCAATAACGATCAGCCATTATTCACGAGTGACCAAATATAAATCGCCAAAGGCAATAATAATCCTCGCATTCGATACAGCGCCTGCCTCATCACGTCTCCTAGACGTCTCAAAACGCTGCCCAGAATATACTGTGAAGTGCATTGACTGCGTATTTGTGGGCAAAATGAACGCAGGCAAAAAGCGAAACCGCTCCGAATTAACTAAAAGAGGAAGTCGACTTTTTACCTCCGGTCGCCAAGTTGAGTAACGAAAACATTTCTCTTTAGATTCCTGATCTGGAGATAGTAATCCTCTGGCACACACTGGTGTCGTGTTCCTTCAGTCATCCTGAAATCTCCCCAAACCAACGCGGAGTGTGCTCCGGGGAGGGATTTTCGGTGAAGGGGGGGGGTTCTGCTCCAGGGAAGGGCGTCTCCGAAATCAAACCAAACGCGCCCTGAACTGCTGTGGGACTGGAGGACCTGGCGTGTGTCTGGGGGCTCCAGAAACGCGAATAACAAGCCAACTTGTTGGTATGGCAGCAGCCACTCGGGTCACGTGGCAACGTGAACCAAACACAGTGCCGTCTCTATAGGAACCGGTTGAGAACAGCCTTAGGTGAGGCAATCGTCCATCTGTCAGCCTTTGCAAATACTATACAGTATATATATATATATATATATATGTAAATGTGCACAGCTGTTTACAACCAGTTTAGTCTGTTTGCACATGTAATGCGGGCTTCTTAACATCTTATCGGCAAAGCAATTTATTGAAAGCTAGCACTGTGCAAATGATGATCACAATCATCATACGAATAATCCTTGCATTTGATGCAGAGCTTTTCTCTACGTACTAGTTATGTGCTACTATGTACTACTCTCTATGTACTACTATTCGCGTGTACTAGAGCGTCTTAAAGCGCTTCACTGGAACGTACTGTAAGGTGAATTGACTGTATATTTGTGGGTGAAACTGTCCTGAAAAGTCCTGGAGAGAGAAGCATCGCTATCATTGGATCCACACCATTTTTTGGGGGGTGTTAATTCGAAGGATCTACAATTTGCTGGGATTAACATTTAAATCGGTGTTGCAACATGTTTCAGTGAAAAAATAATCCTAATCATCATAATAATAATCCTTGCATTTGATATAGGGATCCTTAAAACATCTTTTTTAAAAAAAAAATATTAATAAATTTTTTAATCTTTGTAAAATTCTTTCAATTAAAAAAATCTTTTTAAAAAATTTAAATCAATCTTTTAAAAAAATCTTTAAAAAATTTTTTAATCGTTTAAAAAAAATCTTTAAAAGTGGAATCTTTCTAACCACTTTTTGGTTGACTTAAGCTAACTGTCTGGGCAAATGTCTCCTAATGTATGATCAATGTTGTTATTTGCAGATAATTATTTAACAGGTACCATATAATGGACTAGATAAAGCGATATACAACAGTAAACAGGCTATAGTATAACAGTAAACAAGCCTGCCCTGGGGGCAAGTTTTACTAAACAGAACTAGGACCTGTCTGTGTCTGTCTGGCCGCGGGTTAAATATAACTTCCACTGAAGTTCGGAGATTGTTGATGCACCAACAAAATCTGACCTGTCATTTGTGATCACAAGGTTGGGACTGAAATAGAGCTACTTAGCTAACTGCGGCAAGGTCACACAGAGATCCCATCTGATGTGGGGAAGTAGCAAAACACACAGCGCTGGAAAATCAGGGTCTACTGGGAAACATCGAGGAAAGACTGTGGACAATTAACGATCTCGGAGATACAGAGCTGCCCACTGTAACGGCTATCAACGGTAATGTATATATGTTCTCCACATATAACAACGATCATGGCTTGGGTTTGCAGGGGAGTACTGTAGATATCAAAGGTTTGCGCGCTAAACTTGCGGAGCTCATGTAGCTCAGTGGTTAGAGCACTCGCCCTCCAAGCGTGAGACCCGTGTTCGAATCCAGGCAGCTCAGGGTGAAAACTTGGGCAAGTTTCCTTACTCAACACACACACACACACACCTAATAATAATCCCTCCAAAAAAAACACAACAATAAAATTGGTCATTTTCAATCCATGACTGTTTGTGGGGGGGACGCTGCTGTGCGCAATCGGCTGCCGCGTTTCGCCCACAATTTATACAGTCAATTCACTTTACAGTGTATTCTGTGAAGCGCTATGAGACATCTAGAAGACGTGAAAAGCGCTAAATCAGATGCAAAGGTTATTATTATTATAAAAGTATTGAACTGCGAGAAGCAGATATTGATAATTAGGTAACTGCGCTGCAGTATCGTGGTTGGTAAGAATATTCCTGGCATTCACTATTCATTTGCGTTTCGCATCGCTCCTTATCACATCATCGTGGCGTCTCAAACACTAACACTAACAACAATAATAATAATCCTTGTATTCAGTGTAGTACTTTGCACGTCTTCTAGACGTCTCAAAGCGCTTCACCGACTATACTGTACAGTGAATTGACTGCATATCTGAGAGCGAAACGAGGCAACAACAACAACAACTTGGATTTATATAGCGCCCTGCACGCCGGACGGCATCTCAGAGCGCTTAAGGCAGCCAATTGCGCACAGCAGCGTCCCCACAAACAGTCGTGGATTGAGTGACCACATTACTGTTGTGTTTTGTGGAGGGATTATTATCAGGCGTTGGGGGGGGGGGGGGGGGGGGGAGTAAGGAAATTTGCCCAAGGTTTTTCACCCTGGCCCGGGAGTCGAACCCGGGTCTCCCGCTCGCGAGGCGAGTGCTCTAACCACTGATCTACAGGAGAGAGCTCCACAAAATTGTTGACGGTTCGCGAGACCCTGGGGGGATCTTCACCCAGCCGTGAAATTTTATATATATAATGATACACAACTGGCCAGTGTGGGCAATGGCTAAGCTTTTCCCCATGTGTTTACCAACGCTCAATGCGATGATATAAATCATATTGAAACGCCTTAGTGTGCAGCGCAATATTATGTGTGTGTGTGTGCGCGCGTGTGCGCGTGTGTGCGTGTGTGTGTGCGTGTGTGTGTCTGTGTGTGCGCACGCGCGTGTCATGATGACACATGGCTCTCGTCCTCCACCTCTCCAACAAAAGTCAATGTTATAATAATAATAATAATAATAATTGCCGTTAGTTTACCTCACACGCCCGAGGAGGAGTTCAGGCCGTCCGCTGAATGGATTCCAAACCTCACTCCCCTGTCGTGTGACCCTCGCTAGGTTCCAGAGAATGTCACATCAGTAACCAACCACGTGGGAACCCAGGCAGGCAAACAACAGCTGCAAAGCTGTCAGTGTCAATGTAACTTTGACCCCTTTCCAAGGATGCAGGGAAGCCGAGGGAATTTCTTGCCCCGGAATAATAATAATAATAATAACAACAACAATAATAAAAATAATCCTTGCATTTGATACAGCGGCTTTTCACATCTTATCGACGTCTCAAAGCCGCTTCACAGAATATACTGTCAAGTGAATCGACTGTATATATTTGTGGGCGAAACGCGGCAGCCGATTGCGCACAGCAGCGTCTCCCCCCACAAACAGTCGTGGGTTGAGAGATCCAAATGCAGAATAAGTCACTTGAATGTTACATAGTTCTATTTACAGTATATATCAAGAACTTGTGAACGACCTGGTGTTCCGGCAATTCAGCAACAACAACAACAACTTGCATTTGTGGAGCTCCTGCAGCTCTGTGGTTAGAGCGTCGCCTTACACACGTGAGACCTGTGTTTCAAATCCAGGCACACACACACACACACACACACACACACACACACACTCCTAATAATAATCCCTCCTAAAATAACCTAGAATAGAAATAATGATCATTTCAAACCCCAATTGTTTGCGCTTCATCGAAATGCGAGAATTGTTATTATTATTGTTGTTATTCATATAGCACTCTTCGTGTCAGAGAGCCGTTGCTAAGTTCTCAGACGTGTCCCTCCATCGCGGTACAGTAATGTTCCTCTGAAGTCACTCCCACAAAGGGAGGACTTTACCACCCCATTACCAGGTCACATTCTTCGCTGGATCTCAGAGGTTCTTCTCTCTTGACATCCTGCCCTTTGATGATCAGCCCACTGTTAGTCGGGAGGGTTCCTCGCCACCACAATGGGTCCATTGATGGCTTCCAGGAAATCTTAGTGCTAACGAAGGAAGGTTAGAATGCAAATCAATTCATTGTTTGGCATTCCACCGAGATCTGGTATCACTTGATGTTTGTGCTTCAGAAATGCATTTAGCATTTGCATAGGTTCACTTTGATGCCCAATTGCGAAAGAGCTCATATTACACGAGCCTCAAACAAGCTTCTGCACAACTGGACTTAAAGAGGTTCTTGCGAAACATTCACGTTGACATTAAAAGTGGGGCTTGAAATCTCGGCCCGCTTGTCTAATCTCGAAAAACTCTTCTGTGGAACTTCATGTTCTAGTTTTGAACTCTTGTCAACTCTCTGGCTGGCTCTGGGTTTGAAAGATGAGGAGGCCGATTTGGAGGCAATCATAACTCAACAGTTACATCGGATATGGCTTTAGCATCGAGAGAGAGAGAGAGAGAAAAAAAAGTCCTTCGATTGCATTTAAAAATCACCGTCCACGTTTCAATCTGGTGGGAATATTCCACTGGCTCCTCCACCTCCACATGGGTTTCAGCAGGAATGCAAGTTCTATCTGCAACCAAACAAACAAAATGACATTTACAGAGCGCCTTTTACGAAGGGAGGACTTCCCGAGGGAAACTGCCCAGAGACTAAAAATAGTTTGACTTGTTCCATCAGAACCCCTTTGCTGTTGTGCAGTTAAAAACCTGGATAATCCCACCAGCGTTGGGCCCTCTCACCTCCCGGATTTCGGAGTTTTCTGGTGTTTAGAACCTACCCTAGAAATAATAATAATAATCATCATCATCATCATCATCAACCTTTCATTTGATATAGCGTTTTTCACGTCTTCTAGATGTCTCAAATCTGCTTCGCAGAATATGAAAGTGAATTGACTGTATATTTGCGGGTGAAACGCGGCAGCCAATTGAGCACAACAGTGTCCCCCACAAACGGATGTTTTCAAGGGATTGTTATCAGGCCTGTGTGTGTGGAGAAAGGAAACTTGCCCAAGACCTGCCGGGAATCGAACCCGGGTCTTTTCGCTCGCGAGCCGAGAACGCTAACCACCGAGCCACTCTATCGTTATTTATTTGATTGGCCGTTTCTAACGGACGAACAGCAAAACGATGGCGCGGTGCAGTTTACTAGAATCCATCGTCTAATCCTAGAATCCTACAATCGGACTATTTGGTGAATAGTGGCACCAAACAGACAGAATAATGATCTAACTCAGAATGCAACTGTATTCTGGGAAAATAAGATCTGTTAAGCATGCATTGAATATTTTCAGCTGTGATGTCAATGGGAGGCACTGTGTGAGAAACATAATATAGTCTCTGATTATCTTATTTCTTCCTGGGTGTCTTTTTTTTACCCTTCCAGATCCAGTTGAGTTCTGTATATTTTACCAAACTGCTGTATCACACGTTTGACAATCGAAAACATCCCTCTCAGCCCCTGAAACAATATTGCCAACGGAATGATAATTCACCTCATTCGAAAGGGAGTCACATTTCAGTCGCATTAGTAAAGGAACGTTTTAAACGTGGGAGATCGATAGGTTACCAGTGTGTTTTGCTGACACGTTTGACATTTTTGCTTCGATATATTCGTCCCTGGGATGAAAACCGTTCTCAGGCCGATGTTTTTTTATACGTGTGTGCGCGCGTTCGAAATTAACTTCAACTCCAGCGAGTCTTGTTTCTGTTGGACGCCATCCAAAACGGATGTGGATCTTGAATGTTTCCTCTGAAGTGCCTTTCGCAGTGGGAAATATGTAACACTTTGAATGACTTATTCCACGAATAAGTCTTCCGAGCAGATGACACTGCATTGCTGGGGAATTTTTACTGTCCTAAAGCGGAACTCGTGAGAGAGAGAGAGAGAGAGAAAACTGTGGTCAGGAAAAAAAAGTCACTCGACTTTATAGTAAATATATAAATAAAATTGGTCATTTCAATCCACGACTATTTGTGGGGCACAGTTGCTGTGCGCAATTGGCTGCCGCGTTTCGCCCACAAAGATACAGTCAATTCACTTTACAGGATATTCTGTGAAGCGCTTTGAGACGTTTAGAAGATGTGAAAAGCGCTGCATCAAATGCAAGGATTATTATTATTATTTATCAGTAGATAATTATTTGGAAAGGATGCAGGTCCAGGACAACGGGGAGAGAGAGAGAAATGTAGAGAGTGGGGGGAGTAGGATTCCTTTGGACAGCTCTTTTCGAAGATACAATGGGTCGAATGGCCTCCTTCTGTGCTATATAACTTTATGATTCTATCAAACAATCATCAAACAATCATAACTTACATTTAGATAGTGCCTTTCACGTCAAGAGGAAGTCCCCTGATTCCATGATCGATATCGCCTCTCGTTACATCGTCGAACTTTCTCAGACGCTTCTTCACAGGATTGATTGTAAGTTCAAGCCACTGTTGATTGGCAGGTGAAGTTGGCAACCGACTTGCGCGAGACACTGTTCCACAAGCAGGCCATGTTAAACGGACGAGCATTTTATCTGAAGGATTGATTGTGGACATGGACACTGAGGAAGGAAACTCCTCTCTCTCTTTTTGTGCAAATAGTGTCAGGGAACATCTTTAAAAGGTCCACGAGACATGGGCGGATGAGAGCTCAGTTTAACGAGTTTGTCAAGTTTGAAGACATAACAAACTTTAAAACCAAGAGATTAAGAAAAAGGGTTTGAAATTATTTATGGAGCGTTTGGGAGGGGAGGTGCGGGGTGGGGTGGGGTGCGCAGAACCAGTGATTTTGATCTTCTAAAACATTTGGATCGCTTAAAACAGCACAATTCGCTGTCAGGCTGCAAACATTTCAATTGATTATGAATTGGGAGTTGGATGGGTAACATTTTAAAATAAACTTTTAACAGACAACTTATTGATCTGAAGCGAATTGACTTCAGTTCTGCACTAACAATTGCAGACGACGTAGCGCATTGTCACACTGTGGAGACTTCTCAAAGCGCTTCACAGGATTGTGGATTGACTGTGTATTGTGTTGAGCGAAACACAACAGCTGTTGGGCGTGAGTGATCCATTTTATTTGGGACATTGGGTTGGCCAAGGATCGGGAGAGAGAATCAGGCAGACGGTTTAGCACAAGCTCGATCAGTAATCTCTTGAAATGGCTCAATCTGAAATACAATGTTAAAACGTTTTCACCACGGCAAGTCGTGAAGAATTGAACAAAAAAAAGACTGAGAATATGTAGAATAATCTGGGCATGTTTCAACCCACAATGTTTAAATACAGTACTCCAGAATGATAACGCAGAGAGAGTTTCACATCTTAACAGCCTAACACACAAAACATGGAGATGTTTAGTGGTAATGAGAACTGAACACTAATCATACTCTAACCTTTAATCTTGCAGTGAGGTGATGTGCAGGTGGATTGATCCTATGTTGGGGTGAGAGGTTGTCTAGTACTATAGAACAGTTATGTGTCTATGGGAGGGTGGTGTTTGTGATTGCGATGGTGGTTTTGGTGCGTTTGATTATCCAACTATTTTTCTTGTCTCGTCTGGAGGGGAAGGGAAGATGTTTGTGTTCTATAAGATAATTAATAATAAAAATAATAATAATAATCCTTGCATTTGACATAGCGCTTTTCACGTCTTATCGACGTCTCAAAGCGCTTCACGGAATATACTGTAAAGTGAATCGACTGTGTATTTGTGGGCGCAGCAGTGTCCCCACAAACAGTCGTGGATTCAAAATGACCAATTTTTATTATTGTGTTTTTTCGGGGGACAGATTATTATTAGGCATGTGTGTGTGTGTGTGTGTGTGTGTGTGTGTGTGTGTGTGTGTGTGGAGTAAGGAAACTTGCCGAAGATTTCGCCCTGACCTGCCTGGATTTGAAACACACGTCTCACTCACGTTTGTAAGGCGAGTGGCTCTAACCACTGAGCTACAGGGGCTCCATCCAGCTAAGAACTAAGAATATCCATACTTTAAATTGTACAACAACAACAACAAATTACACTTGTAAAGTGCCCATCACTACCAGAAAGGTACAGTATTCCCATCCTCAAAGCCTAATTCCCTCTCCGATGGCAAAACCTGATCCGGGCGAAACGAGCTGCGATGTACTGGTGTCAAACTCTTTAACTGGACACATCTGGCCTGTGTAACTTGTTCCAGCTCAACAAATAAAATAAACACGCGTATATTAAGCTCTTCCAAATTAATCACATGGAAAGTTATGGACAAATTAGATCATGTATATAGTCCTCTGGAACCTCCCAGAATATTTTTTTCAACAGGACTGCACGCACATAAATGGCCAGGAATGTTTCTTTTTAAACAGAGACTTGGCTCTCAGCGTCGTCTTCTGCCTCAGCCTCGCGTATCGCAAGCCGACCTTAAACGAGTTACATCTCTCCCTCTCTTTCTCTCTCTCTCTCTCTCTCTCTTTCTTTCTCTCTCTCTCTCGCTCTCTCTCTCCACACACAGACGCCACCCAGAGACGGACGGTGGGACAATGGCCACTGGAGCTACGTCGACCAGGGAGTTGGGACCCACGTTTGGTCAGGAGGAATACAGTCTGTACAGTAGTCTGACGGAGGACGAGCTCATGCAGATGGCGGTGGAGCAAAGCTTAGCCCAGAGTTCGGCCTCGGGGCAGTTAGCCGGCACGAGAGGAGTCAGAACCAACCCTCCCAGGAGCCAGCTCCAGATACCCGTGAATCGTCCCACGGTTCACACCAAGGGCAGGTGAGTTTAGAGCGTTCATCTGGAGCTCCCTGGAGCTCGATGGTTAGAGCGCTCAGTCGTCTTACAGGCGTGAGCGAGACCTGTGTTTCGAATCCAGGACAGGTCAGGGCGAAAACCCTTCGGGCAAGGTTTCCTTACTCCACACACACACACACGCACACACACACACGCCTAATAATAATTCCTCCTCCTCAAAAAAAAAACCCACAATAATAAAATGGGTCATTTTCAATCCACGACTGTTTGTGGGGGACGCTGCTGTGTGCAATTGGCTGCCGCGTTTCGCCCACAAATACACAATCGATTCACGTTGCCGGACAGTGAGAGGTGTGAACCCGAGCCTGGGGTTGGGAATCAGGAGAGGGGTGAACAAATAGAACAACTAGAATAACAATAATCCTTGCATTTGATACAGCGCTTTTCACGTCTTCTAGACGCCTCAAAGCGCTTCACAGAATATACTGTCAAGTGAATTGACTGTGTGTTTGTAAGCTGATAGATAAGTGAACACCTCAGTACATACAGTCTGAGAGAGAAAAAAACTGATTGGGGATGGGGGGTGGGGGGGGGGGGGGGGGAGCAGCTGTTATTAAGTACTAGATTAGACCTCTGCTTTTAACTCTTCTATTTCCATCTCTGAGTGTGTTTATCTCACCTGTTAGCTTTGTTTAGCTGAAGGTTTGCACCAGGGACTGAGTGGTGTGATGTGTAATACTCTGTGTGGGGGCAAAGGAGCCTTCAGCCACTCTGCCCCCCTCCGCCCCCCCCCCCCCCCCCACCCCCCCACTTACACAAAATGACGTGTGTAAAGGCGCTATACAAGTGTAATTTTGTTGTTGTTGTTATTGTTGTAGTGACTGTGTTTTTGCAGGCGAAACCGGCAGTTAATTTGGCTACAACAACAACAACAAAATTACATTTATTGCAGCGCTTTCCACATCGGGAGGACGTCACAAGGCTTTGGGCAATACCTCACAGACAGCCATAAAGCGAATGAGCGATTACACTGTGGACCGAGGATAGTTAGCCAGGAATTATAGGGGACAAAACAAAACTGTTAATGGTGTCTCAGGGCACAGAAACTTGGTTTCTGTGAGTGTGTGTTTGTGAGTGTGTGTTTGTGTGTGTGTGTTTGTATGTAAATGTGTGTGTATGTTTGTGTGTGAGTGTGTTTGTGTGGGTGTGTGTTTGTGTGTAAGTGGGTGTTTGTGCGTGTGCGCTTGCGTAGAGTTAACCCGATGTAAGAAGACATTCGGGTTGGTGTGCTGGAAGAATTAAATCAAATTATTCTCCTGCTGTAGAATGCATTCAGTGTACATATAAAAACTCTCTATACGTAAACCTAATACACATGTGAGACTTGTGTTCGAATCCAGGCAGGTCAGGGCAAAACCTTGGGCAAGTTTCCTTACTCCACACACACACACACACGCCTAATAATAACACGTCCCCCCAAAAAACCACAATGATAAAAATTGTTTATTTCAATCCACGACTGTTTGTGGGGGACGCTGCTGTGCACAATTGGCTGCCGCGTTTCGCCCACAAAATATACAGTGAATTCACTTTACAGTACATTCTGTGAAGCGCTTTGAGACGTCGATAAGATGTGAAAAGCCGCGATATCAAATGCCAGGATTATTATTATTACAAAGATCTGGCATTGCAGGAATCACTGCAGAACTGCGAGTGGCCAACCACGGTTTGTCCCTTCTTCCCGTTACCTTACTACCCCCCCCCCTCCCCCTCCCCCCCCACCACCCCCACCACAACTCCCAACACCAGCCCCACATCCAGCTCAGTCAATGTGTTATTTGGCACTGAATCCAAACCTGCTTCCTTTTCGCATCAGCTTCTCACTCTATTGTCTTATATGGGCAAACTGTTCCTGAGCCAAAAATACACATGAGTTAGTGAGTGAGTGAGTGTGTGAGTTGGTGAGAGAGTGAATTAGTGTGTGAGCTGACAGTCCTTCAGCTCTGGATGCTGTTTGGGGTGGCTTTGCCTTGGAACCATTGCCTGGTTGGGGGGTGTGGGGGAGGCAGGATGACCGGGATGTCTTATGCTGAGTATTTCTCACTGTTTTATTCCTGCCAACCATCCAGGACACCCCAGGGAAACATCCCTTCAACAAACACACCACACACCAGAGCTTACAGGAGATACAACGGCAGTCTCTATGTCAATCCCAAGCCAATGTAAGTCTCTCTCTCTCTCTCTTTTGTTTCAGCACTGTTGTCTTCTTACTTTCACTGTCTCGCTCTCTCTCAATTCCTCTCTCTGTTTCTATCTCTCTCTCTCATTGATGGGTTGCAATTAAAAAAACCAGTGGGGTCATTTAGACTGAAACACTTTAAAACGAAATAATAATAATAATAATAATCTTTGCATTTGATATAGCGCTTTTCACATCTTATCGACGTCTCAAAGCGCTTCATGGAATATACTGTAGAGTGAATTGACTGTACATATTGGTGGGCGAAACGCGGCAGCCAATTGCGCACAGCAGCGTCCCCCACAAACAGTCGTGGGTTGAAATGACCAATTTTATGATTGTGGTTTTTTTTGGATGGATTAATCAAGCGTGTGGAGTGTGAAATTAATCAATTCTTTGTGTGTGTGTGTGTGTGGGGGGGGGGGGGGGGGGGGAGGTGGGGGTTGGAACCTGTCAAGTTCTGCTTCTTGTCCAATTTCTTTCTCTCTTTCTCTCTCTCTCTGTCTCTCTCTAGGTCAAAAAATAACAGACAGTATAAAATGCCAATACACTGATTTGGCACCCACTGGAATAAGAAGTAGGGTAATACTCAATTGTCAACAGGAAATTTCCAGTACAGCAATCCTAGACACAAGGTTTATTTTTTTTATCGAAAACCGCTGCATTAATTTGAATGAAAAGCCAAGTATAGACATATATATCCACAATTATAAACTTGACTAAAGTAGAAATCATCAATAACTACAACTCTGCAGGCAAACATACACACACACACATCTGAGATGATGGATGAGGTTTTAAGTGGCCACAAAATAAGAAAAAAAATTTTGTTCTAAAGATCTCTCCTCCTCTCTCCATCAGTTCATATAAAGATAACAATGAAGCATTATTACAATAATACTCCTTGCATTTGACTTAGTGCCTTGCCGCGTCCTCACAACGTCTCAAAGCTCTTCACAGGATATATTGTAAGATAAATTGACTGTATATTGTGTGGGTGAAACCCAGCAGCCAATTGCGCACAGCAGTGTCTCCCACAAACAGTCGTGGAATGAGTGACCTTGACTATTGTTCCAAAGCTCGGCAATTTTGTTAATCGGATATGAAAACATCCCATACTCTGCCAGAGAATTCATAACGTGAAAGAACTGGAAATCTACTCTTATGCGAATCCTATCTTCCCCCTCCCTCCGTCCCCGTTCCCCTCATTTTATTTGCACACTTCATCTTTCTGTATTAAACTCGCACCAATCTCACAGTAAGACGATGACTTCTACCGAGAATGAATGACATTGGGTTGGAAGCTGGGTTTATATTGGAAGGATAGTTTGTGTGTCTCTGTGTGTGTGTGTGTGTGTGTGTGTGAGTGAGGGAGGGAGGGAGGGAGGGAGGGAGGGAGGGAGGGAGGGAGGGAGGGAGGGAGGGAGGGAGGGAGGGAGGGAGGGGAATGGGCAATGGGGAAGAATTTAGTCAGCTGTCAGCAGGTCAGAAGTTGCTTTTTACTTTTACTTCCTTCTTTCCAGGATACATTGAGACCCAAAGCAACTGTTCCCATAAGTTGAGTTAGAATGTGCGGTGTTATGCAATGACCTTGCGAAGTACTGTACAGTATTCATTTCCACTTGGAGTGCTTTTTAAACTAATGAAAATAGTGCATTTGGTTTAGCGCCTTATCATGCCCTTGAGACGTCTCAGAACACGTGATGGAAAACACTGTAAAGTGCAGTAACTACATATATTTTGTGGGCGAAACGAAAATATCTTCTTTTTTTTCTGACCGTGTAAACCTTATTCATTGTTTTGGATGTTGTGTGTGTTTTTTTTTTACTGAGAATGCCGGAAGTCTAAAATAAAAACAGAAATGGCTGGGAACACTCATCAGGTCAGGCAGCATCTACGGGGAAAAGAAAAGTGAGTCAAGCGTTTCGGGTCCATTTGTTCCGACTCACTTTTCCTCTCTCCATAGATGCTGCCTGACCTGCTGAGTGTTCCCAGCCATTACTGTTTGTGTTCCAGTTAATGATGTCCACTTTTGGGTGAAGATTACAAAGCCCTTGATATTTTACCTATATGCATTTCGCCCACAAGTATTCAGTCAATTCACTTTGCAGTATATTCTGTGAAGCGCTTTGAGACGTCGATGAGATGTGAAAAAGCGCTAGATCAAATGCAAGGATTATTATTATTATTATGTGTACCATTGGCTTTTTGTTTTGACGTGTAAGGCACTCTGCAAACATCATTTGTCGTTGACGTTTCATTCCAGCGAGGACGATCCTGTTGTCATTGCAATAAAGCAAGGAGATGAAGCTACATTGTCTGACATGATCAAATCTGGAAGAAAACTTTCTGAACCCAATAAGGACGGCTGGCTTCCTCTGCACGAAGCTGCCTTTTACAATCAAGTAAACTGTCTGAAATTGCTGCTCAAAGGTTAGTAAGTAAGTAAGTGCCGTTTGTCTTTAGTTTGGTAAAGACTCCACAAAGTTCTCCCCACAAAAATATACATTGTGTAGAAGGGTATTTGTAGCCTTTGCTACATTTCACAGGAAAAAATAATAATAATCCTTGCGTTTGATATAGCGGCTTTTTACATCTTCTAGAGACGTCTCAAAGCACTTCACAGAATATAATGTAAAGTGAATTGACTGTATATTTTGTGGGCGAAACGCGGCAGCCAATTGCGCACAGCAGCGTCCTCCCCCACACAAACAGTCGTGGATTGAAATGACCAATTTTTTTTTTTTTTTGAGGGATTATTATTAGGCGTGTGTGTGTGTGTGTGGAGTAAGGAAACGTGCCCCAGGTTTCACCCTGACCTGTCTGGAATTGAACCCAGGTCTCACGCTTGTAAGGCGAGCGCTCTAACCACTGAGCTACAGGACTCCTAGGGAAAAAGCCTGTGAACTGCTTTGAGATGCATTTCCAACAGGTAAGGGCTGTATCAAAATAATAACAGTAATAATCCTTGCATTTGATATAGCGCCTTATCATGTGTTCTGAGTGAGAGACTGGAGGGTGCATCCCGCCTAGTGGGGGGGGGTTCACGAAAGAGACGTTTAATTTTTTGATTTGCTTTGAGCCATTGACATTGAACCATTCTCTCGTATCTGCGGGGAGTGTGACACGTGGGGGGAGGAGAGGTCACAGGTTGCTGTGTGTGTCGGGGTAGATTTCATTTTACATTGGAGGGAAATCAACCGGCGGGGAAGGGCAGGAACACTGGAAGCGTTTAAGAAACCGCGTTATCCTGATGTGGGAAGACACTTAACATGGGCTGGTTCCCTGGCGCAGAATTAAATCGAATCTCTTATTAGTCTCTCGGGTAGTGATGTGATATGTTATAATAATAATAATCCTTGCGCTTGATATGGCGCTTTTCACATCTTAGAAAGAGTTTCCTTACTCCACACACTCGCCTGATAAGAATCCGTCCAAAAAAATAATAATAAATTGGCCATTTTAATCCACGAATGTTTGTGTGGGGGGGGGGGACGCTGCTGTGCGCAATTGGCTGCCGTGTTTCGCCCACAAAATATACAGTCAATTCACTTTACAGTATATTCTGTGAAGCGCTTGGGGACGTCGATAAGATATGAAAAGCCGCTGTATCAAAATGCAAGGATTATTATTATTATTGCTATTATTTAATCCAGGCTCGTGGCATCTTTGTCCACAGACCTCAGCATTGAGCTCAGCCACCTGGGCAGTTACATGCCTTAAAGTGGCAAAAAGTGAGTGTTATTGCTTGGACTGACTGGATCTTGACATTTCCGGTCCCTTCTTAAGTACAAGTATTTACTCGCGAGTTGTTGTTGTTGCTGTTATCCTTGTCCTCACTTTCAAGGTCCTCCTCCTCGGCCTTGCCCCCTCCAACCTCTCTGACGTGCCGACCCCCCTATCAATCTGTCCACTCCCTTCGACCATCGGTGGCCAGGCTTTCAGTCTCTCTGCCCCCCCACGCTTTGGAACTCCTTCCCACGATCCCTACACCTCACTCCTTCCCTCTCCTCCTTCAAGCCCGGTCTCAAGACCCTCCTCTTTGATCGTGCCTTCAGTCGCCGTCCTATCTCTCCGCCCGCCCTCTTCCCAACCCTACACCCCCCCCACCCACAACCCCACCCAAATCCTGATCCCCTGACTGTTCAGTGCCTCGAGATGACCTCCCGACGTAAAAGGCGCTCTATACAGATGTCATTTTGGTGTGTTTAAGTGTGCGGAAACCCCAAGTTAGGTCTGGCTCGCAAATCTGTCAAGCCTGATGGGAATTTTTTAAGTAACGCTTTTGTTTCCGATCCTAAAAGCTTTTCCCAGGACTATAGATCGCCGGACTCTGGCGGAGGAAACGGCTTTATTCATCTCCAGCTGCAAAGGGCACGTTGACAGTTTGCGCACTTTGCTGGAGGCGGGAGCTGAGTGCGATATCACCAACAAGACCCGGGAAACCCCGCTCTACAAAGGTAAAGCCAATCTCTACAACTCCTGCTTCACGAACACTGATCTAACGCTGACTTCACGAGCGCTGATCCAATCTGTCAGAGCCTTTAGCATGCAAGCTTCACAATATTCTGCCAAGTGCTTTGACATGTCTAGAAGTCTCCCCTACCCTTACCCCACTTTTCTCCTCACCTTTTCCTCCCTGACTTTACCCCCACTCCACCTTTCCCTCCCTCTCAACAACAACAAAAACAACTTGGAATTATATTGCGTCCTCCACAACGAACAGCGTGTCAGAGAGCTTCCCAATAACGGATCCCACGACAGAGTTAGGGGGGAGTTTGGGGGGGGGGGGGGGGGGGGGAAGAAGGCGACCGAAGTGCGCGGTCGAAAAGAAAGGTATTTAGCCGTGACCTGAAAATAGGAAAGGAGGGGGCGAGGCGAAGGGACTGAGGGAGGGAGGGAGGGAGGGAGGGAGGGAGGGAGGGAGGGAGGGAGGGAGGGAGGGAGGGAGGGAGGGAGGGAGGGA
This sequence comes from Hydrolagus colliei, assembly GCA_035084275.1. Classification (NCBI taxonomy): domain Eukaryota; kingdom Metazoa; phylum Chordata; class Chondrichthyes; order Chimaeriformes; family Chimaeridae; genus Hydrolagus; species Hydrolagus colliei. Next base: position 1,501,242 of record CM068750.1, read on the forward strand.
GGGAGGGAGGGAGGGAGGGAGGGAGGGAGGGAGGGAGGGAGGGAGGGAGGGAGGGAGGGAGGGAGTTCCAGAGCCTCGGGGCCTAGTGGAGTAAGGAAACTTGCCCAATGTTTCGCCCTGGCCCGGGAGGATCGAACCCAGGTCCTCTCGGTTCACGAGGGGCGGGTGAGCTGCAGGTGTGTGTGTGTGTGTGTGTGTGTGTGTGTGTGTGTGTGTGTGTGTGTGTGTGTGTGTGTAATTGAACTCGGGGAGTTTTTGTGTGTACTTCCCAGCCTGCGAACATCGAAACGTGGAGGCTGTCCGACTCCTGATTCACTATAACGCTGACGTCAACCACCGGTGTAATCGGGGCTGGACCGCGCTTCACGAGTCCATGATCAGGAACCACGTGGAGATGGTGAAGATGCTGCTGGAGGCCGGGGCCAAGGTCGAAGCCAAGAACGCCTACGGAATCACTGCCTTATTCGTGGCAGCGCAGAGCGGGCAATTGAATTCTTTACGCTTTCTCACCCAGTACGGTGAGTAATAATAGTTAATTATTCGTAGAATAAACCGTGAAGCGAATTGACTGGATGTGTATATTTGTGGGTGAAACGCAGCAGCCAACTGTGTGTGTGTGTGTGTGCGTGTGCGTGTGCGTGTGTGCTTTTTTTCCGAGCGTCAGAGGCGTGGCGAGATTTCACCGGTATTTGACGGGCGCGTTGGACGGGAACGCTTGATTTCTTCCCTTTTTACCGCGACGTCCTCGGTCTTGCGCGTTAACTCCCGGTTGCGAAAACCAAACTCCCTTCCTTCAGGTGCCGACATCGACACCCAAGCAACGACAAAGCCTCGGCCTTGTACGAAGCTTGCAAGAACGAACACGAGGATGTGGTGGAGTTTCTGCTCTCGCTCGGGGCCGACGCAAACAAGTGCAACAAAGACGGCTGGTTACCCATTCACGTCGCGGCTCAGAAGGGCAATTCGGAGTAAGTTACATCACCCAGCGCCCTGCCGGGGTTCAACCCGCCTACACCTGCCTACATAATCAGCCGTCCAAAACAACCCACAATAATAAGAAATTGGTCGTTTCAATCCACGACCGTTTGTGGGGGGGAGACGCTGCCGTGCGCCATTGGCTGCCGCGTTTCGCCCATAATATATACAGTCGATTCACTTTACAGTACATTCTGTGAAGCGCTTTGAGATGCCGATAAGATGTGAAAAGCGCTCTATCAAATGCAAGTTTTATTATTAGTATCCCTCCCTCTGGAGTACTTCAATCTGGAGTACTGGGTGTGTGGAGCAAGGACACTTGCCGACAGTTTTGTCCTGATCTGCCTGGATTCGAACACAGGTTGTAGGGCGAGCGCTCTAACCACTGAGCTACAGGGAGTTCCACGTGCAGTTCTTACAAAAAGAAAACAGCTTCCAATGTGAGGCCAGAGTAAAGATTGCGCAATCTAATGGGTGGGGGTGTGTGGAAAGGGTATTACAGTCTCTCAGGCTCAGTGTAATTTTGGTGTTGTGTATGTGTGTGTGTGTGTGTGTGCGCCTGTGTGTGTTTGAGAGTTTATCGCTCCCTTTCTAACCCCGGCGTTTAGGATTACCATCATGTTGCTACCAGTCACCAGCCGAGTTCGGGTTAAACGCAGCGGGATTAGCCCTCTCCACCTCGCCGCCGAACACAACCACAACGATATCATCGTGGACCTGATTAAAGCGGGCTACGATGTCAACGCAGCCTTGTCGCTAGAGAGGTCCAGGCTTTTTGAGGACCAGCGCACGTCCGTGTTATACTTCGCCGTGTTTAACAACAACGTCGACGCCGTAAAAAAGCTGCTGAAGGCCGGGGCGAGACCCGACTCCGATATCCTCACCCCTCTTCTGGTCGCCATCCGTCACGGTTCCCTCAAAGCCATCAAACTGTTACTGGACCACGGAGCCAACATCAACGCCTATATTCCCACCCACCCCACCTCCTTCCCGGCCACCATCATGTTGTGCATGAAGTACTTGAGCCTGTTGAAGTGGCTCATGGATATGGGCTGCGAAGCGGAATCCTGCTTCAAGTGCGTGTACGGGAATCTCCCGCACCCAGAACCGGCGCAGAGCGAGAGAGACGATTATTCGCTGCGGCCAAAGACGCCGAAAACCGTACAAGTGAGGCCGCTTCTTTTTCACTGAAAGAAAATAGCCAGAGATCATTTTGAGATAAAACGAGCCCGAATTTGCTTTTGAATTTAACCCGTCGCTCTCGTGTAATTTGGTTGATATCAACGCCTTGGGACGTCCTCCTGACGCGAAAGGCACTATCTATACAAGGGTCTTTTTGTTGTTGTTGATATATATAAATACACTACCGTGTATGACGATTTTTTATTTTTTTTTAAATATAGAAAATAGATAGGTTCATTGGTATTGCTCGTTAGAGAATCGAGTTTGTAGATTAATAATGGTGTAGCCCGATTGAAGAATCAACAACTATCTCTCCTGATGGAAAGAGTTTGAGTGACACTCTTAAAGACCTTTTCAATCAAACTAAGATGCATCATGTAATGCAGTGATCTGAACTCACCTTAATCCTAACCTTAAACCTCAGGACGTCCTCCCAACATGAAAGGTGCTCTGGAACATAAGAATAAGGAGCAGGAGTAGGCCATTGAGCCCCTTGAGCCTGCCCCGCCATTCAATAAGATCATGGCTGATCTTCTAATCTAACTCCACTTTATCCCCATATCCCTTAATATTTATATCCCAGGGGATTTGGACACGAGCTGGGGGGGTTGGAATCTGGACGGGAGGAGCACAGGGAAGGTAGGGAATAAGGTTAAGGGTTGGAAGGTGACCAAAGTCAAGAGGAAGAGGAAGATGAAGAGGAGGGTGTTGAGCCGAGGCGTGCCTTGATTGCCTTTGCCCCCTCTCTGTCTGTGCGGAAAGATGAAGAGCAAATCCCTTTGTTATCTGTTTCGTTTTCAGTTTTGTGAGATTATTTCCTCGGCAAAATTCAACCGTTGCGCTGGGCCGATCATCGACGTACTGCTTGACTACGTCGGCAACGTGCAACTCTGCAGCAAACTCAGGGAACATCTGGACAGCTATGATGCCTGGGCGGTTATCAAAGAAAAATCTGGCAAGTATTACTAATATAATAACGTTAATAGATACAGGAGCTTGTGGAGCTTCTGTAGCTCAGTGGGTTAGAACGCTCACCTTTCAAGCGAAGAGACCTATGTTCGAATCCAGGCAGGTCAGGGCGAAACCTTGGCCAAGTTTCGTTACTCCACACACACATACACACATACGTTTAATAATAATCTATCCAAAAAAAACCATAATCATAAAATTGGTCATTTCACTCCACGGCTGTTTGTGTATGGGGGAACGCTGCTGCGTGCAATTGGCTGCCGCGTTTGGCCCACAAATAGACAGTCAATCACTTTACAGCGAAGCTACTTTGAGACGCCTAGAAGACGTGAAAAGACGCTATATCAAAACGCAAGGATTATTATCATGATTATTATTATTATTATAAAGTTAAGAAATTGCCGAGATTCAAACAATCTTACCCTTGAAAGAACCATGCAGGCACTTAGGGTAAAAGCATTTCAGTCACAGCCTCTGAAGTCTGCGGTCTGAAATGGAAAGACTGAGATAATGAGAGCAACTGAACTGATTCCTTGATCAGCTGTCGGCCCCACGTCCCAGAATAGTCCTCTACTACTGGAGGTTACAGGACCTCGACAGCAGGGAATGAATGATTGTAATTTGATACACTCAGTGGCGGCATTTCAAATATTGTCATGGGAGCGAACTTGCGTTTAGAGAGAGAACCCCCCCCCCCCCACCCACTCACCCAACTGGGAAATAGGATTATTGACAAAACTCATTTCACAAGATTGACAAGATGTTAAGAGGTGATGAACCTGGCAAAGCCTAAAGAGAGATTAAAACCCAACGGATTAGATTAACTGGCCGCCTGACACATTTCAGCGTCCAGTGAGTCTTCTCCCAACGCCATGTAGAAATTGGCTCGCCGCGCTTGCCTGCAGACACCACAGTCATCACACTTGGCAGAGATAACGAGTGAAGCACTTGGGACGGGATTCGACGTGACAGGTGGCAACGTTAATTAGCAGGGATCAATTAGAGTACTAGTATTTTAAGAATCCTTGCATTTGTGGGCGTTGAGTTAGAAGAAAAGTATTCATCTTATCTGTGGGGACGTTGCCTTGCGCGCAGTTGGCTGCCGTGTTTCACCCACAAATATACTGTACAGTCAATTCACATTACGGTATATTCTGTGAGGCGCTTTGAGACGTTGATAAGACGTGAAAAGCGCTATGTCAAATGCAAGGATTATTATTATTATTACTATATATCATTGCTTGCTGTATGTTTGACTCGATGTGTATTTTATTGCTTGTTACAGAGCCACCAAGACCTCTTGCTCATCTCTGCAGAATCAAAATCAGGCACGTTTTGGGAAAAGATAGGATTCAATTCATCGAACTATTACCCATGCCCTGCCGGCTGCAGAGATACCTACAGTACAATTACTCAAATGATTTTTAGCTAACGTATGTATGTATTGAATGAGAAAATTAACCCACTATCTATGTACAAGGCAGACAATTGCGCATTAGTCAGGTCTGTTCAAAAGAACCTTTTTTGCGAAGAATCCCAGACGAGACCGCCAATGTTTTAGGGAGCGCTGTGTGACTGTGCGACGAAAGCAAAGGAAAGCAATATTTTCGGTAGATATTAATCATCAGTGAATCAAGAAAAAAATATGTGTAAGTGAAGGACTCAACAACAAAAGGGCTGGAAAAGGAGCCAGGCTGTTTGGATATAGTAATGACCGGTAACTAACTGAATTGCAAACTGCAGTCATCTGTATATATAAATATATATACACAGTGTATAGATTTGTAATGGTTAAAATGGTCAAAATACTGTTTGCCAGGCTCGACTGAGTCATAATAGGGCACTGGAAGGGTGAGGTAGGAAATTTTTATCAAGGGTCTATTAGTAGAGCAACTTTGGGCTCTGTTATGCACCTTGTTAAGAATCGTGTTAAGTTATTGGGTGTGAGTGGAAGTGGATCAGAGATGTGACGTGACGGTTTGGTTAACGCAGTAAAGTGACACTTGTGGGGAGGGAGGAGGGAAGTTGAATAAAAATGCGAGTTTCGATATGTATGGAGCTTCTGTAGCTCAGGGGTTAGAGCATTTACCTGAGAGACCCCCAACCCCATCAGCTTGCTAATCTTTACTCTGGCCTCACATTGGAAGCTGTTTTCATTTTGTAGGAACTGCACATGGAGCTCCTGTAGCTCAGTGGTTAGAGCGCTCGTCTTACAAGCGTGAGACCTGTGTTCGAATCCAGGCAGATCAGGGCAAAACCTTCGGCAAGTTTCCTTGCTCTACACACACACACACGCCTAATAATAATCCCTCCCCCCAAAAAAAACGCAATAATAAAATTGGTCGTTTTCAATCCACGACTGTTTGTGGGGGACGCTGCTGTGCGCAATTGGCTGCCGCGTTTCGCCCACAAATATACACAGTCGATTCACTTTACAGTCTATTCTGTGAAGACGCTTTGAGACGTCGATAAGATGTGAAAAGCGCTGTATCAAATGCAAGGATTATTACACTATTATACACAGCGTTCCTTTTGTGAGCTATTAGCCCCAACTAACCTCCGCTCTGTCTGGGCAGTACAAGGCGTGAGGGGGTGGAGGGGGGGGGGGGGGGGGGGCGGCGAGCGATATAAATGCAAGTTGTCGTTGTCGTCGTCGTTGTTGTTGTCGCTGCTGCTCACGGCTCTTATTTTGCCGAGATTTTTGCCAACCCGGGACTTTGATTTCGTGCTTGGGGAAGATAGCAGCCAGACTAGTCATTTTCACAATAAAACAACCATTGTTCACACGGGCAGGAAACACATTGCGTTTGCAGCCAGAGTGTTTTTTCACCTGTTTCAGTGGCGTGAAGTAGATAGAGGCTTGTGTTTTCATCGCCAGAGGACTGAAACCAGCGCCTTGCTGTGGACAATTGGTGGGACTGCGCAGTCACTGTTAGCCGCACGAACGCATTCATTGCTTTACTTTGGAAAGAGGAGAGAACGCGAGGAATTGCCTCGACGTAGCTATCGCACAAAGCTTCCGTCTCGCCCTGTCTTCGCTACTTAAACCACTCTTCCTCAACCCATAAAACGCGCGTGTGTTAACCCACTATTTCCTAACCATCTTCCTCCGCATGAGAGATTGGTTGCGTGTTATTTGCAGAAGTTTCGGTAACAAAAGCACTGGGAAGCTTCCTTTCACACTGTTAAAAATATGCGTTCTCCTCCAGTTCTTGAAACGGCTTAAACTACATTGTGTTATAAATGTACATTCACGAATGTTTGTGGGGGACGCTGCTGTGCACAATTGGCTGCCGCGTTTCGCCCAAAAATATACAGTCAATTCACATTACGGTATATTCTGTGAAGCGCTTTGAGACATCTAGAAGACATGAAAAGCGCTATATCAAATGCAAGGATTATTATGATTATTACAGGGATCGAACAAAGATATCAGTGCATAGTTGTTTTTTTGATACGTCTATATTTAGTTATCTGAAGAATCACTCACACTACATAGATTGTTTTGTTCTCTTTCAATACTCCTGATCACAAAATGACTCAGCTTCAAAGTTATTCGTGGTCAAAATGTTGAGGACAAAAAAGATGATCAGCGTGTAGAGCTGTACATTCAGGGATGTTTGGTCAAATTACTTCGATGTTTTTTGGTGCAATGGAATGTTTTTTTTTTTTACTTTACCTTTAGTATCAGTGTTGTTATGATTTTCTGCCAGCAATCAAAAATAAAAACATGGATTTGTACTGAGCTTTTGAAAGCATTTATCGTTTTTGTGGAGTTTTTTTAAACAAAGACAGTGTGGGTTACCCACACACTGTTTACCGGTAATCATTGAGACCTGTTTTATTTCATTGGAATAATAATAAGAAGAAGAATTGGCCAAGTTTAGCGTATGACAGTGTGCCACAAGCCATTCATTGTATGAACAAGTCTTTTTTGGGGGCGGGGAGAGAGGAGTTTGGGTGAAATAATTCTTCCAAAATATATATATACTGTACAGTATGTGGAATCCTGTAGTTCAGTGGTTAGAGCACTCGACTCGCAAATGAAAGATCTGGGTTTGATTCTTGGCCAGTGCGAAACCTTAGGCAAGTTTCCCTACTCCGTAAGCCTGATAATAATCCCACAAAAGAAAAAGAAACAATAATCAATTGGCCACTCAATCCATGTCGTTTTTTTCGACACTGATGTGCATGATTGGCTGCCACGTTTCGCACACAAATCACACAGTCAATTCACTTTAAAGTACAACCTGCAAAGCGCTTTGAGACATCTAGAAGACATAACCGGGTGCAATATCAAATGCAAGAATTATTATTATTATATTACTATGAGATTGGGTTACTTGCTGACTTCACAGTGGGATGGAGGGGCAGGCACCCTGTCTTTTTCATTCGAATAAAATTGTATTGAAAGCATATCTGTGGCAAGACTCACAAATGTCAGACAGACACAAAGGCCGACAATAAACCACCCGAAACGTGAAACAATTCCTTAAAAGAATTTTAATTTCCAACTCCCACCCCCCCCCCACACCACCCCACCCTACAACCCCCTCACCCCAACCCACACCCAACCCACCCCCACCAAAGGCATCATTTTTCAACGCCTAAAAATGTACCTACAGATGAAATTTTTAACCCACAACCTGCAAATCTCTTCTGCATTTACCACCCAATTTATTTGCAGTCTTTTATTTTGTTAACCCCCAAAACTCGAGAGTTTAGTTTGATTCGCCAACTCGGATTAAAATCACCAATTCCCTTCAATCTGATCCAACATGAGACAGGCGGGTGTCGCTATTGACTGTACAAGGGTGAATGTGAAACATTATCTGCTTTTATTATAAACTTGTTGACAACATGAACACCTTTCATTTTGGTGATTCCAAGAAAAGACCCAACAAAATAAATATTCCAATAGCCACACAGCGGGAGAGTGTGTGTGTGTGTGAGTGTGTGTGTGTGTATATGTGAGGACCTTGGGATGTCCTCCTGACATGAAAGGAGCTATACAAATACAAATTTTGTTGTTGTTGTATGTGTGCGTGTGTTGTATTTCAGTGGCTATATAAATGAATTTCATCAGCAGCATTAAACATATACAGAGTATATATATATAAAATATATATAATGTCATATTGTGGAGTCCTGTAACACAGTGGTTAGAGCATTCGTCTTACAAGCCAGAGACCTGGGTTCGATTCCCGGCAAGGCGAAACCTTGGGCAAGTTTCCTTACTCCACACGCCTGATAATAATCCCTAAAAAAAAAAAAACAAGAATAAATTGGTCTTTTCAATCCACGACTGTTTTTGGGGACGTCGCTGTGCACAAGCGGCTGTAGCATTTGGCCCACAAATATACAGTCAATTCACTTTACAGTATATTCTGTGAAGCAGCTTTGAGACGTCTAGAAGACGCAGAAAAGCGCTATATCAAATGCAAGGATTATTATTATTATTATTATTATTAGATGGCAATGACTCCTTGGGATCCCGGCTATGAACACAAGAAGCATTAAGGCAGAGGGAGGCTGTGGCTGGTGGGGGTGGGGGGGGGTGGGCGGGTGGTGTTGTGTTGGGGTATCCAGTATCAGTGTCATACCCACAGCTCATGTCCACAGTTGTAATTGCAATGTTCTCTCTCACTATCTCTCTCTCTCTCTCTCTGTGTGTCTCTGTCTCTCACTGTTCACCTTTGCACAATCCCAACCACAATCAAAGGAAGCTAAAGACATTGTACAGAGGCGGGGGTTTGGTGGGGATGGGCTTGAAAACGATGGGTTTGTGAACCTTCTGCCCGTTCAGCGAGTCTTTGGAGTAAGGGTGGAGGTCGGAGGGCGAGGCCAGAGCTTTCCTCCACAGCCCAAGGTCCTGAAAGCTGGAGTGAGGGAGAGCCACGTGGCTGTGGCTGTGGCTGTGACTCTGGTAGACCTGCTGACCATGGTACTGAAATGGACAGCAGCCACACACGTTCATGGTCTGAGACACAGAAGTCAAGTGGAACTTCCCCGGCTCTTCCCTCTGGCTGGAGTCCTGTTGTTGCCGGGTTTCCCTGACCTGCTCGCCGGGCTCCGGGGTGTCCTGGCCTTGGCTCCTCTCCCCGCCCGGTCCAGGGGGCAATTCGGCCAGACCGTAGGCCGCCCTCTCCCCAGTCTGAAACACGCTCGGGGAGCGTTGGATGGCCTTGGCGGGTCTCGGCTCTTCCCAGAAGGAAGCCGGTAGCTGGCGTTTCCTCATAGGCAGCTGGTCCTGTCTGCTCAGCTGTTTGCTCTGCTCCGCGGCCGAGAGCTCGTCCGGCAACGATGCCCTGAGGCCCTGGCCGAGTCCGCAAGAGGCTTGAAGGCAGGGAGGCCGAGCCCGGGAGGAGTTGGGGTCCCCGGGGAATGCGTCAGACGCACGGGTCTTGTCCTCGGACACTCTCTTGGAGCCCGACTCCACGAAGCGGCTGGGGTGGCACCTGGGAATCCTCGAGTACTTCTGGGAAAAGCGTTTGAGTTGCTTCTGCAAATATTTCCTGTGATCCACGGAGCGTCTGCAAGGAGCAGACTTGTCCAGCGCTGCCTTGATGTCGCTGGAAGCCAGGTTAACAAAATTCAGCAAAGTCTTCACCTCACTGTCCGCTGAAGCCATTTTATTTATATATATATGTATAGATATATACATATAATAATAAATGTATGTAGTCCTAGACTCTGGACTGCGACTTGCTTGCCATTAACAGTCTAGTCACAAGGCTCCCTTCTCTCTCCCTCTTTCTCTTCCTCGAGTCCTGCAAATACCAAACAAACAACAAAAAACATCAGTGACTTGTGTGTGTTTTGTTTTGTGGTTTTGTGTGTGTGTGTGTGTGTGGGGGGAGGGGAGGGGTGGGGGGTTGGGAGTGTGTGTGTGTGTGTGTGCAGAAAACGTAAGTTGGAAGCAATATTGCTTCGAGTTGCTCAGTTTATCTCATCAGCCAAAAGTCTTTGCTGAAGTCCCTTGTTTTTCCAATCAATATTTCACCACCATCGATCACTCGGATCAATTAAAGCTGACAAAGTCAACGTGCTTTATTTTCTCCGAACCACAAGGTTAATTTTTTTTTTAGACAGGTCAGTAATAAAGTTACAATGCCCTTATCCAGCGCTCACACAAAGTCTATTAAGACAGAGATTAACTGTAAGAACCTGCGGTCTATTATTTATAGTCTGTCCGTTGTATGAACGTGTGTGAAATAGTTTGCGTTGATCCAATACAACAAAAGTTATTACATTTCCATCCCACAAACACTATCCATCAATAGGTTCCTCTGGTAAATCAGGCTCACTCGACATGGATCAATTTTCGACCGTTATTTTGACCGACATAGATAACGTTGTATGTTTTCTTTTATTTAAAAAAAGTGATAGTATATCTTTTAAATGCGCGGGGAGGGGGGTCGGGGGCAGGGGGGGGTTTCAAGAAAAAAGAAACAAAAGTTCGCTATACTCTACAGATGTCTATGCATTGCTATTCATTGTTACAGAGTTTACCTGGACTTTCCTACCCTTTGCCAGTTCATCCCTGTTGCTCATTTCAACCCTTCATATGTCAGTTGAAAATTAGTCTATAATCCATTGTATTTATCAACCATAAATAAAGCCGTATAACAATCCTGTCTTACCTGAACTCACTGGGTTATTGACATCCGTTGCTTGCTTAATCGTGTGTTGTTGTTGTTTAGTTAGTTAGTTAGTTAGTTAGGTAGTTAGTTCAGTTACAATTTAAAAAAGAGTTAACCTTTGAGACCCACTCTGAGAACAAATCTTGCAATTACTTCTATTTTTTTCCCCCCTCTAGAATAAGCTGAATGAATATCAACTGGCTGTAGTTAAGGCAGTTCGAAACCAATGAGAAACTGCATCTTAACACAATACATCCCAATCAGGCACTAGGCTGTCTTCTTCCACATTCTTTTTGTGTCACAAATTGTTGTTATGGAAACGTTAGGAGGGAGGGAGGAGGAGGCGGAGGAGGAGTGGGGGGGGGGGGGGGGGGGGGGTGAAGGGGAGGGGGTGGGTGGGGTGGGATTGGGGGGGAGAGAGAGAGAGAAAAAAAAACCAGCCAATAAATACAATAATTTCTCTGCAACTTCCCCATTCTTCCTCCCTCACCCCCACCACCCCCTCCACCTTCCTCCCTCCCACTTTCCCTCTCTCTCTCTTTCTCTCCCTCCCTCCCTCTACCCCCCCTCTACCCCCCTCTCACCCCTGCCTCTTGCTATAAAACATGATATGCGGATAACGTACAAAGACTCGGTGGAGTGCTCCTTCCCTCCCTCACACTCACTCACTCAACCCAACTCACTCATTCACTCACTCATTCACTCACTCACACTTTCTCTCTCTCTCTCTCTGAAAATAACTTAAGTTGTCTGAAGGCTTGCAGAATGGGCATGCCTCAGTGCATGAAAACAATACCACGCATTTGCCAGTCCAGTTCCCCTTGCTTTTAACTGTTCTGCTTAGCATTTGGGGAGGGGAAGGGGTAGCGAGAGGAGGAGGGGGTGGGTGGGTTGGTGGTGGTGTGTGTGTGTGGGGGGGGGGGGAGGGAGAAGGAGTGGGGGGTTGATGTCAGAGAAGGAGAAGTAAGGAGATGGTGTGTGGGGGGGGGGGGGGGGGGGGAACTGAAGAGATGTGCAGATATCCATGGATAGAGAGCTTGAGCGCTCAAGAATCTTGTCTTTATGTTTGCCCCCTCAATCGAAACACACAAAGACTGAATTACCCATTCAAACCGCGCTGACAATGGGATCGACTCGGATAGCACTCTTGCATTTGTAGTCAAACAGTTAGAGACTTAAATCGAGTCGTCATGATAGAGAAAGAGTTGGGACAAAGCCCATAGAATATCCATCAGTAAACATTTCCTGTGTCATATTAGCGGGTCGCCATGGCTTCGCGGCATCTGGGGACAATAGCGCAAGTTTGCACACTTGACTACTGTCACCTGCCAACCCAGGCATCAGCCAAAAAAGGACAATCCCATTGGAAACGATGAACTCGGTAGGGAAGGTAGGGTTTGGAGTTGAGTTGGGTTGGGAAAGGGGAGCGGCTAGGAGGGAGGGAGGGAGGGAGGAGGGAGGGAGGGAGCATGTGAAATGCTAATTGTTTTTTGTTACCTTTCTCGATGGGCTCAACATGTCCCACCACCACCACAACCACCACCATCTCCTCTCTTCCATCTACCACAAGACAACTCCAGGTGTCTGGGACGAACTGGCATGTCTGGTGTCCAGTAGGAACCGTTGTTTGACACGGACTGATGCCCTCTGAACCCCCCTCCTCCCCCCACCCACATCCCCTCTCCTCACCTGCCTCCCCCCAACCCCCAACCTCCCTGAATCGCACACACAGATTCCCGATCGACTGTGAAATTGGGATAAAATTCGCACCGCAGGAGAACTCCATAGTGAGCTGTTCTTAACACATGTGGATGTAATCCCACGTATTTTGAAAGGCGATTGACATATATTTTCCTGCTTAAAACGGGGCGGCACATTAAACTCATGTTACAGGAATTGCTATGTGTCGCAGAGATGTAATAAAAATAATAATAGTCCACACAAAATAAACAGTCAATTCACTTTGCAGTATATTCTGGGAAGCGCTTTGAGGCGCTATATCAAAAGCCAGATAAGAAAACAACACAGCACTGATGACGCATCATATTAAACACTTTTGACAAACTATTTAAATTGGTGCAAAACAGCCAAGTTTGAGTTCCGTTGGCTCTGCCTGCGCTGAAAACGATCAATTTAGGAGATTTCTTGACAAATACGATTCAAACATTGGTGAGAAAAGATGCTTTGATTTGTTGTTTTGTGGCACGTTTGTTAAGATCACACGAAGAGCGGACATGCTATTCACTCACGGTTTTTGTTCATGCGTTGAGCAAGTTCAAAACGTAAAGATTTTCCATGTACGGTATTTAAGTTGTTTAGGTTCCAGATAGCTGTGTCAACCCTTGATCAGCGAGAACCCGTTGATAAAATGGGCACCAAAACATTAGTCACATATCCAAGTGCCATTTAAGACATTATATTTCATTAGTCCCTCAGCCTCGCCCCCTCGCTCACCTCTTTCAAGGCCCGTCTCAACATACTCCTCTTCGAACAGTGTCTATTGACAAGTTGCCAAAGTGCGTGAGACAGAAAGCAAGTTGGGCATTTTGCATTTAGTCTAATAATAATCCCTCCAAAAATTTGTTTTAAAAATTGGTCATTTCAACCCACGACTGTTTGTGGGACGCTGCTGTGCGCAATTAGCAATTTCGCCCACAAATATACAGTCAATTCACTTTACAGTACATTGTGTGAAGCGCTTTGAGACGTCTAGAAGATGTTAAAAGCGCTATATCAAATGCAAGGATTATTATTAATAGTAGGAGCATTATTATTTAGACATTCACAATCTATAATTCTGCAGTGTTACAGGGAGAGAATTGGAGCATTTTGAGGTACCGTCAATTATTATTCCTTCCTGGCCACTCAATCAGATATTTACCTGGGAAACAAAAACAGAAGTTGCTGGGAAACTTAGCAGGTCAGGCAGCATCCATGGAGAGAGGGAAAAGAGTGAAAGTTTCGGGGTCTACAATCCTTCGTCAGAACTGGGGCTTGTTTGTATCTGATGGGTGTGTTCTGGATGAAGAGGAAAAGGTTTGAAGAGAAGTAAAAACAGTTAAGATCAGATAATTAATGTTACCCAATGTGTTTATTGCACATAGTAATATACAATAATAATCACTCAATATATGTCATGTGTTATTTTTATTATTATATATGATTTTATATACATACATAGACTACTTTGAAAAATCAGGTAACTTAGACAGACAGAGAGACAGACAGAGACAGATAGAGAAAAAGAAAGAGGGAGGGAGGGAGGGAGGGAGGGAGGGAGGGAGGGAGGGAGGGAGGGAGGGAGGGAGGACGAAGGAAGAAGCTAAAATAATTGAATAGGTATTTCAGAAGATATCTAACAACAACAACAGCAACTTGCATTTATATTCCACCTCTAATGCTGGGATAGCGTCCCAGGGAGCGCCGATAATCCCAGCAGCTGCTCTCATGTTTCCGACGCAATAAGTGGAACCAATAATCAAGAATAAAAAAAGAATTTTTAAATAATCCATTTGGCACAGCCATTTGGTGTTGAGAAAGATCTGCCTCATCAACCTGCTGATGGGGTGGGGTGGGGTGGGGTGGGGTGGGGTGTGGAAGGGGGAACGGACGGACAGACAGAGTGGGGGGAACCACACATCTTTCTTTAATTATGAATTGTCTAAAAAAAAAGAAGGGATTTATCTTTGACCGGGTGGTTGTGTGGGTGGAGGGAGGGGAGGGAGGGGAGGAGGGAGGGGAGGTGAAAAGTAGGCTATGTGGCTTGACCGAGACCACACAAACATTGTTAAGGTGACACACGCGCGCACACACACACACGGTCAGGGGTACAGTTTGCAGCTGGAAATTGACAAAACGCATCCCCCACATTTCACTCCCCCCCCCCCCCCATCCACCTCCTCCACACAGGGTCACTGCTAGGTTGAGATGGGCTGATGGCTGCCGGAGACACCACTGGAGGCTTTTATCATCGTCCTGCGCTTCCTTGTCCTCAACAATGTAGGAGTGAAAAGAACAATTAACAATAGGGACAACTCCAGAAGCAAAACCTCCCCCCCCTCCCTTTTCTTCCCTGACCCCCACCTCCCCCTCCACGTCCCCTCTGTCTCTCTGCCTCTCCATCTCCCGTCCTCTCCGAGCAGCAGAAGTCGCCAGCCACACTTTGAAGTGGGTGTGGAGATGGAAAGCCAGAGATAATCATTTACAGCTGTGAGGGTGTCAGGCTAAGACAAGCCATTGCAAAACCCACTCGTCATGTCACCCCAGCAGGAAGACAGGCACCAGCTGGGAACAATTTCATGTGTGACATGTCCCAAGCTGTCAGGATACAGGCATCCATTGCTAAGCCTTTCTCCATCCCCCCCCCACCACCCCCCTCCTACTCCCTCTCCCACCAACCCAAACCCAACAAAAATCCTTCAGAATTCTTCGATTGTATGGAATTTGCAAATTCCATATTTACAAACCATTGCTTTTATTTTGCCTCCCTACCTATAGACAGCCCCCCTAAAGAATTGTATCAGTTAAAATCTAATGGGTTTCCGTTGATTGTTTGATCGGTTGGTCCTCGAGCCTCGATTCGGTCATCTCGCACACGAGGCTCCGCGCCCACATCACTCCCATCCTCGCCCAACTCCATTGGCTCCACATCGTACAGAGGATTGAATTCAAGATCCTCAGCTTTCACGGCCATTCACGGCCTTCCCTCTCCTATCTCTCCAACCCGCTGTCTCCCTGTGAACCTCTCCAGCCCCCCCCCCCCACTCCGTTCAGCGGGCTCCAGTCTACTCCATATCTCCTTCCCGACCCGCCCTACCATCAGTGGACGTGCTTTCAGCCTCTCTGCCCCCACACCCTGGAACTCCATCACACAGTCCCCTCATCTCGCTTCCTCCCTCGCGTCCTTCAAAGGCCCTCCACTTCGATCGTGCCTTCTGCCGCCCTCCCAACTCTCCTAACCCCCACCTAACTCTCTCGCTCTCTTCCCTTCCCCACTACCCTGCCCCCCCCCCCCCCCCCCCATGCTCGGGTCCCGACCTGACCGTTCAGGTCGTCCTCCGACATGAAACGTGCTCTATAAATGTAATTTTGTTGTTGTTGTTGATTGATGGTTTGTGCTGGTAACATTTAATAATATAATAATAATAATCCTTGCATTTGATATAGTGGCTTTTCACATCTTATCGATGTCCCAAAGCGCTTCACAGAATACACTGTAAAGTGAATTGACTGTATATATCTATGGGCGAATCGCGGCAGCCATTGCGCACAGCAGTGTCCCCCACAAACAGCCATGGATTGAAAATGACCAATTTATTATTGTGGGTTTTTTTAGGCGTGTGGAGTAAAGAAACTTGCCCAAGGTTTCGCCTTGACCTGCCTGGATGTGAACACAGGTCTCCCCAGTTTGGTCTCCCAGCTTGCAAGACAACTACAACAACAACAACAGACAATTTACATTTATATAGCGCCTTTCACTTCGGGAGGACGTCCCCAAGGCGCTAAACTACTCTAACCACTGAGCCACAGAAGCCACAGACTACTCTAACACTGAGCCACAGAAGCCACAGGTTTCCTTTGAGATTCCCTAACAAGGGAACAGGTGTACATGCGTCCAATGGATCCAAGGGAACTCCCCTTCCATGCTATCTGTTAAGGTATCTTGTACTTCCCTTTATCAGCTGTTTGTCGGCCTGGTAGGAATCTCGCCTCTGAGCCAGTGGGTTCAAACTCCATGGTCTAAGGTGACACTCCAATGCAGTGAATTTGCTAGAGATTCCGTCCTCTGGATGACACATTGAGCTGTCCTGTCTGCTTGTTTGGGCGAGTGGCAAAAAAAATCCCTCCTGATTTCCTGCTAACAATCCCCCACAAATAAAATTGCTCACTCACTCCGTGGCTGCTTGTGAGAACACTGATGAGAGGCATGTTTTCCGTGCAATGATTTGAGAAATGAATCATTGAATCAGAGAAATGAGAGCACAGAAGGAAGACTTTAGCCCATTGCACCTCTTCTGTTGCTTGCTGATCCACTGAAGCAATATCCTCCAATCCCGATTCCCTGATCTTTCCCTGAGCTCCCTTATATTGTTTATATACATATGTATATATATATATCCAATTCACTTTGTCCTGGTATTAACATTAAGAGTCACTATGGCAAACCATTCCACGTTCTCGTAACCCTGTGTATGAAAAACAATTCTTCTAAACTCCCCATTTAACTCATCCAGTTAGCTTGGTTTTCTTAAATATTTCTTAAATAATAAAAGCATCTTCAATCCGATTCTTTAACGGTGTTAGAATTAATAATTCCCAGTTTTACAAGGTTTTTTCCAGGGTGAAATTGCACGTTGTTTTCAGTCGGAATTCAAATTGTCACCGCAAATCTCTACTTCGGATTTGAAGTGAGGCAAATTGTTGAACTCACACAAACCAAACGCTGATTCGCATTCAGACATATCTGCAGCACTGATGTTGTGTGTATGTTTTTTTGTTTGACACTTTGCAAATAAATGTGTTTTATTTGGTGGGAGAGGTGGGGGGTGTGGGGGGGGGGGGGGGGGGGGGGGAGAAAGAAGTATCTTTTAATAGTAATGAAAAGGGAATAGCGAGGTCAATTCTTGACTAGAGGGATGTTTCTGGTTTTTTTTACTTATTCTTTTATCGCTAACTTATTTACATAAAAAGTTTGCCGGTTGCCAGGCCGTCTTCTCTTCCTCATGTGGAATGTCCTATCCCTAAGGTTACTATCCTTTAGGCTCTGCATTTTGGAACAATCAGAAACAAATCCATGTTACGACCCCCTTAATTCTTTGAATGAAAATCCTGAATATATTTGCAAACGGTTTTGATAAATCAAGTTTGGGGTTGGAATCCACCACCCATTCTAAGTCGTTGAATACGGCTTGTTTTTTTTTGGGAAACAAATTTGTTGCAGAAAGATTTAGTTACATTTTAAGAATGTGTAAAATTACAGTGCCGTTGTACCTTAGGAACTGAGAACCCACAAAACAGCTATGTGAGCCTCTGGATTGGAAATATACTACCAGATTCACATCGCTCATCCTCTCCACACAGGGCAAGTGAAGGGGAACTCTTGTGTGTGCGGACTAATCAGTGCATGAAATCTTCCCAAAATGGGAGGGGGTCAAACAATGATACACTTATAAAACTTTTATGTCATCAAAGAACCCAAAGAGCTGAAATTGCCCTTAGGGGAAGACCACAGCTATAAATTAAAATGAAAATTTAAAACGTAATTTTTATTTGAAATTGCTACAAAAAAAAAGTCTATTTTGGGTGGGTTTCCTGACATTTTTGCACAGGAAAAGTCCAAACTTGGAGAAGTATGCGTCAAGGAATATTGCTGTTTAAGATCCCATAATAGCAAAACTGCTGTATACTAAACACGAGACACTGTACATCTGTATTGTGTGGACAAGACACATCCAGAAGACAATATGTACAAAAGAAACAAAAAAAAACTCCACATAAATGTTGGAAACCACATCAAAGCTGAAGCCGAGAGATTGGAACAAAGAGAACCAAAGAAGCTCCAATAATAAGAATAATCCTCGCATTTGATCCAGCGACTTATCACGTTGGAAGGACGTCTCAAAGCGTTTCACAGGATTTATTTACTGTGAAGTGGAGCGACTGTGTATTTGTGGGCTAACGCAGCAGCATAATTGCACACCAACAACAACAACAAAATTACATTTATAGAGCAGCAATGTCCTACAAACAGCCGTGAAATGAGTGAGCAATTTTATTTGGGGGACTGTTGGGAAACCGACCCGGAGAAATTCCCTTCTCTTTCCGAATAATGCCGTGGGATCTTTAACATCCACCCGACAAGACAGACGGGACCTTGGTTTGATGTCTCCATCGAAAGACAGTTTGTTGTTGGAGAGATACAGCATTGGGTTTGCTGCTTTGTGTGGAACCCAATAGGTGATTGTTTCAATATAGCTGGTCACTTGACACTGAAAATTATTGGGATGGGAAGATGGAGGACAGGTTGGGGTGGGGGAAACGGAGGGGATGGGGGAGTTAACCACCACTTAAAATACTTCAAATGGCACGCCTTACAAGCATGAGACCTGTGTTCGAATCCAGGCAGGTCAGGGCAAAACCTTGGGCAAGTTTCCTTACTCCATACACACACACACCTAATAATAATCCCTCAAAAAAAACACACAATAATAAAAATTGCTCATTTTCAATCCATGACTGTTTGTGGGGCACGCTGCTGTGTGCAATTGGCTGCTGCATTTCGCCCACAAAATGCACAGTCAATTCACTTTACAGTTTATTCTGTGAAGCGCTTTGAGACGTCCAGAACACGTGAAAAGCGCTATGCGAAATGCAAGGATTTTTTTAAAGAACTGTAGAATCCATTTTCTACACTTGGAAGAATTTGTTTTGGGGAAAAAAAAAGCTCAAATGGAATCCAACCATTAATGAGCAGTTGCAGTTTTTCGTGTTATCTCGTGGAAATATTTTTAATGTTACTGAAATATCTAGTTCTGTTACCGCTTATTCTCTTCAACGCGTCTCTTTGTAATATACCGTGCGGTTATATAAAGCGTCATGACTAAACGGTGACACTGTGACAATGCGAAATATAATTCAGTATTAAATGCCACTAATGAATCCTGTGGGCCAACCTTATAAAAATCCAATGGGCAGATAAAAAGTGACAATACTTCAAAGATTCTGCATGACAATAGTCACGTAGAATGAAAGGCTAAAAGCCTAAAGTGTGTGAGAGCTCAAGGGGTAGGATGAATGAATTAGGATCCTTCACTCCTAACAATGTAAAGATGCCATGCAATGCAACGCTCTTCAGAATGAGATGCTTCAATCCCCTGACTGATGCTACCATAAATGTCTCATTCATCAGGATCAGGCAAACCTGTCACTTTCTGGCTCTCGATAATCTGAACTTTTTATCCGACGCCTTTGACAAGGCTGGTGTGGTGAATATTCCTTTTCTGCAGAAGGATCAGCGCGAAGAAGACGAAGAAGACGAAGAAGAAGAAGAAGAAGAAGACGAAGAAGAAGAAGAAGAAGGAAAGGAGGAGTGTGTAGCCCTGGTATTCTGAGTTTGTGGAATGTCGTTTCAATTGTCAGCCCCTTTTTTTGGGTGATTGTCAATCGCAGGCAACTCGAACAAATCACACAAAGCGGAGTTCCTGATAAAAGAGGAGAACATTTGGGTTTTTTTCAATCGGAGAAACATTAAAAAAAGTGACATTTTTTGTGGCGCAAAGTAAAATTTCCCCCACGTAAATAATCCCTGCGTTTGACACAGCGCTTTTCACGTCTTCCAGACGTCTTAAAGCGCTTCACAGAATATACTGTAAAGTGTATATTTGTGGTTAAAACTCAGCAGACAGTTGTGCACAGATCCCCCCAATAACAGTCGTGGGTTGAAAATGACCAATCTTTATTATTCTGTTTTTTGGGGGGGACGGATTATAATTAGGCATGTGTGTGCGTGTGTGTGCGTGTGTGTGTGGACGAAGGAAATTTACCCAAGGATGTTCCCTGACCTGCCTGGATTGAAGTGATCGATTCATTTTTTTTTTTTTGGGGGGGGGGGGGTTCGGAGGGGATTATTATTGGGTGTGTAAAGAAACTTGCCGTCTCGCCTGGAATTCTACCCGTTGTGAGGAGAGAGGAGGTTCAGAGAGGTAGGTGGGTGCAGAGGAGTAGAGAGATTTAAATACAAGCGTGAGGATATTGAAATCGATCATCTCCGAGACAGGCACCCTCAACGCTTTGCAGCAACTGAATCTTTTGTCGAAAAGCCACGTATCACGGAAACGCCAAAAGAACTGGGATGACAAGCGCCCACTGACAGAGTTGCGTCCAAAGCGTTTAGTTCCCAATCGCTCTGCTGAAAGAATACACCACTATTGTAAATGTCTCACAGATCTGGCAGCCTTCCCCCCCCCCCACCACCTTGCAATCTTTTCTTTTCTTGACAATTATTTTAGCAACTGGAAATACTTTTCTTTACACATAATCTCCATAAAGTGGAGCTCCTGTTTGCTCAATGGTTAGAGCACTCGCCTTACAAGCGTGAGACCTGTGTTCAAATCCAGCCAGGTCAGAGCGAAACCTTGGGCAAGTTTCCTTACTCCACACACACACATGCCCGATAATAATCTCTCCAATCTCTTTCAATCCACAGCTGTTTGTGGGGGACGCTGTTGTGCGCAATTGGCTGCCACATTTCACCCACAAGAATACAGTCAATTCACTTGACAGTATACTCTGTGAAGCGCTTTGAGCTTTGGAATTTCGTGGTTTGAAAATGTCTGATTTATTCTCGTGTTTTTTCTGTGAGGAATTTTGGCCTTATACAAGCACAGCACCAGAGGCTGCTCACACAGCTTCCCCACATCATTGCATAGAGAGTGTGTATATACTGCAGCCCTCACACACCCCTAACCTCCCCCTCCACCCCACCCCCCCTCTCCGCAGGCCCATTAGATCCACACTCTCCTGAAGAATTGTCTGGTGTTGGACTCTCTGCTGGGAGACCACCAGTGATCAGACATTCAGCCCGGAATTGGCAGATTTCTCATCCCCCCTTCAGTGGACCACCAGGGGTAAAGCTTACATAGAAAATAACACAGCAAAGCAGCCTGCTTGCTACCTTGATACTGTCCTGTAGCTCAGTGGGTTAGAGCGCTCGCTGTACAAGCGTGAGACTTGTGTTTGAATCCAGACAGGTCAGGGCGAAACCTTGGGCAAGTTTTCTTACTCCACACACACACACACACACACACACACACACACGCGCGCCCGATAATAATCCCTCCAAAAAAAACACACAATAAAATTGGTCATTTCAATCCACGCTGTGCGCAATAGGCTGCCGCGTTTCGCCCACAAATATACAGTCAATTCACTTTACAGTACAGTAGGGTTTTCAATCGCAATAACTTTGTAGCTACCGTATCCACCAGCGGCTCATTTAGATTCACTCTTGGTTTCAATAGTGGTGGGGGGTTGGTGTGGTGGGGGGTGGGGGTGGGGGAGTGTTGGTGGGGAGGGGTGGGGGAGAGCTACACCACACAAGCCTATCATTCGAGACAGATGGTCGACTATTATAAATGAATAGCTCCTGTCACCGTCACAGCATGAATTTTACAATTGTGTTGTGTTGTTGGTCGGGAGGATTGTAGGGACTTGGGAGAAACGCAAGGCACATTCTGCGAAGCCTCGGGAATCCTAGATTATTTTCGTTTCATATAAAAAGGGAAGGGAACCGGCCAACGGTGACCGCAGGGCTACAGACAGCACTATTAAGAGCGTGTGTTTGCACAAAACTTTTTTACAGTAGCTCCCTGTGTGTTAGTTTGAAGTTACTCCCAAGACAGAATTCTGTGGGTCTGATTAATGTTCCCATAGCAACATTGCAATGAAAGACTGAGAAGAGCAGTGAAACGCTATAGCTGTCTGCTCAATACAAAGCTAGGCAAGCCGTTGGGGTGGGGGGGGGGGGGGGTTTGGGGGGTGAGAAAGTCTTACAGTCTTATATATAACTAGTTTAACAACTAGCGGAATAACCTTTTTCCGCAATATGTAATCTGCAAAGCAAATGGTTTGCAATTTGACTTACTTTCTTGCCATTCTCTGTTACTTTCCCAGGACAACAGAGTCATTCAAGATATTATTTGGAGGGTTAAAGTACTGGAACTCCTACAATCAGTGGTTAGAGCACTGGTCTTGCAAGCTGGGGAGACCAAGCTGAGGAAACCTGTGTTTTGTGGATGTTTTGAATCCAGGCAGGTCCGGGCGAAACCTTGGGCAAGTTTCCTTACTCCACACGCCTAATAATAATCCGTCCAAAAAAACACACAATAATAAAATTGGTAATTTCAACCCACGACTGTTTGTGGGGGACGCTGCTGTGCGCAATTGGCTGCCCGCGTTTCGCCCACAAATATACAGTCAATTCACTTCACAGTATATTCTGTGAAGCTCTTTGGGACATCGATAAGATGTGAAAAGCCGCTATATCAAATGCAAGGATTATTATTATATTATAAAGCTTTTGAGTATTTTTGCTAGCCGGAAATAATTACTGTAAATTACAATAATAATAATGATCTTTGGATTTGATATAGCCGCCTTATCACACCTTCGAGACGTCTAAGAGAGCTTCAACAGAATTATACTGTGTACTTTGTGGGCGAAACGCGGCAGCCAATTGCACACAGCAGCGTCCCACAAACAGTTGAGGATTGAGTAACCAATTTTTTTTATTTTAAGGGATTATTACCCCTGCGCTTAGAGTAGAGGACAATGTTTTTTTTTGGTTCAAATATCAAACTGAAATCACCTTTATAATACGAAAAATCCCTTTCTAATGTATTTGTTATATTCTATAAGGGACTTTTTTTTTAAAAAAGGTCATTTTACAGCAATCAGCATTCCACTTTTGAGAATGAATTAGCGCACTATTATTTAATTCAAACTTTATTAGTAACTCTTTTTTAAATGCATTTGTTGTGCAGTTATAAGGCATCAAGGAGCGGCTCAGTTCTGATGAATTCAGATGAAATCTCACCCAATGCTGGAATTCTAGAAGCACTGCCCTCTGCAGCTCATCCTGTACATTATCTCAAGTGTCCTGTTCTTACATAAGAATCGTAAAGTGTATTTGTTTTGGTGTCAATAACTACTCCATTAAACTAGCCGACTAGTAACACGCCATTCTAATTATAAATGATATTTCTGGCAAGGCGCAAAATAAACGAGGCAGAAATTAATAATAATAATAATCCTTGCATTTGATACAGCGGCTTTTCACATTTTATCGACGTCTCAAAGCGCTTCACAGAATATACTGTAAAGTGAATTGACTGTATATTTGTGGGTGAAACGCGGCAGCCAATTGCGCACAGCAGCGTCCCCCACAAACAGTCGTGGATTGAAAGGACCAATTTTTATTGTTGTAGGTTTTTTGGACGGATTATTATTAGGTGTGTGTGTGTGTGTGTGGAGTAAGGAAACTTGCCCAAGGTTTTGCCCTGACCTGCCTGGATTCGAACACAGGTCTCAACGCTTGTAAGGCGAGTGCTCTAACCCACTGAGCTACAGGAGCTCCACTAAGAGGATTTGGGATTGTTCTCTCAATCCTAGAGCCTCAAACAGAGTAAGAAAATTTGCCTGAGGTTTCGTATCGCCCGCGAATCGAACTAGGGCCCTCTCTCTTGCGAGTCAAGCGCTCTAACCAATAAGCGACATAGCCCCCACAGTTCACACACGTTGTTTTAATTGTTGCTTCAATGAACTAAAAAGGAGTTTCAGTCCTCTCTTGCTCTGTGTGTGTGACTGACTGAGTGTTTACCATGTAATAAAACAAGTTGCGTACTTTGAGCCAGTAGAGGGTGCAGGGGTTTCATATATGATGATTCCCACCCAAGGCACAGCTATCTGTACTCTAACCCTCTACCAAACTCAACCGGAAAATAAATGTTCTAACATACAATCACTGCACCCCCTCCTTTCCATTCAGACGTCAATCGCTTCGAGCTTGATCCATTCTTCCCAGAAGGATTATTATCTTTGTGGAATTTACAATAATAATAATAACAATTTTATTATTATTATTTTTGTGTGAAGAATCTTGTTACACGGGGAAACGTGAGATATTTAGTCGTCGGCTATTTGTATAAATAATAATCCTCGCATTTGATATGGAGGCTTTTCACGTCTTCTAGACGTCTCAAAGCTCTTCACAGAATGTACCGTAAAGTGAATTGACTGTATATTTGTGGGAGAAATGCGGCAGCCAATTGCGCACAGCAGCGTCCCCCACAAACCGTCGTGGATTGAGTGACCACATTTTTTTAAAAAATTCTTCAAAGGGATTGTTACCCTCTGGAAAAGCGATACGGAGAAGAATATTGATGGGGGGGGGGGTATCAAACAACAACAACAACGTGGATTTATATCACGCC
Organism: Hydrolagus colliei; assembly: GCA_035084275.1. Lineage (NCBI taxonomy): Eukaryota > Metazoa > Chordata > Chondrichthyes > Chimaeriformes > Chimaeridae > Hydrolagus > Hydrolagus colliei. The sequence continues at coordinate 1,525,999 of CM068750.1, forward strand.
CTCCACCCTGGACGGCATCTCAGAGAGCTTCAGACATGAGGTTTTGTAGTCTCTGAGCCACTGTTAGAACTTGAATCCCAACCTACCTGCCCATTCCCTCCGCTCAGCGGGCTCCAGCCTGCTTCACATCCTCCATCTCACCTGCCCAACCATTGCCTCTGAGCTTTGAGCCTCTGGAACTCGCCTCATCCCTCGCCTCCATCACAACCCACCTCAAATCCCTCCCCTTCGGAAAAAAACAGCCTGAAATTCCCAGCATAACTGGGGTATTAGTAATGCCTCAATTCAGGCTTCCCAAGAGTGGCTAAATATAGCGACGCACGTACAAATATAGAGAGGCACATACATGCAAATGTGCACACATACACACACACACACGCATCTATTGATTTATTTACAGGCTGCAAAGCCCTGGGGGGAAAAGCAGAGAAAATATAGTCGTCGCTTGCAATAAATAGCTCTTTGCCCGGCTCTGACACTTGATGTTATCTCTCCCTCTTGCCGCTAAGTGGCAGAGTCCAGTGGTGCAGTGGTTGGAGCTACTCGCCTTACAAGTGTGAGAGACTTGTATTCCAGGCAGGTCAAGTCCAAACCTTGAGCAAGTTTCCTTACCCCACACACACACACACGCACCTAATAATAATCCGTAACCCCAAAAAAATACCCCCACACAATAATAAAATTGGTTATTTCAATCCACGACTGTTCGTGGGGACGCCGTGGTGTGCAATTGGCTGCCGCGTTTCGCCCCAAAAATATATACAGTCAATTCACTTTACAGTATATTCTGTGAAGCGCTTTGAGACACAGTCCAGAAGATGTGAAAAGGCGCTATATCAAAATGCAACGATTATTATTATTATATCATGGTTAACATCGCGTTCCATTGACAAGCAAGACTGGAATCGTGGCAAGTAAATTAATTGTGAAAAACGGCTTACTCAGCCTGTAGTCTGGCCCCCTAAAACCCCCCGCCCCCCCGCCCCACCCGCTCCACCCTCCTCTATCGCCCTCAAACCTCCCCCTCCCCTTCTCCGCACCCCACCCCCACACCTCTTTCCTTTCCCCAAACAGAGATAAGGAGTTGGGCCTTCTGTCGAAAGCACTATCCCTTTAATAGGAAATGTTTTTCGACAGCGTGTGTGTGTGTGTGTGTGTGTGTGCAAACACGGAGAGCTGAGAGCTGGGAAGAGTGCTTGGTTGTGACGGGAGAGACATATGAAGCCGACCAGGTGGTCCCCTTGTGGGGCAGCTAAATCTCTCGGCTTCCAGACACCCCCACAGGGCTTACATCTGTCGAAGGAAAAAATATTAAGGAGAGACAGAGATTAACATTGCGCTTCTCTACCGGATGATAGATATTCTGGCTCGAGATTTCACTTGGGCTGAGCAAAGTACGCAGTTGCCTTATCAACCCCCAAATCTGTCCGTTACCCACAAAACATACGGTAATTCCACCACTGTTTGTGAGCGACGCCGCTGTGCGCAATCGGCTGCCGCGTTTCAGCCCACAGAGCATACTGTACAGTCAATTCACTTTACAGTGTATTCAGTGAAGCGCTTTGAGACGTCTTGAAGACGTGATAAGGCGCTCCATCGAACGCAAAGATTATTATTATTAAGTACCATTAGGTGAATTGGCTGCATGGCTTTTTTTGTGGGCGAAACGCGGCAGCCAATTGCGCACAGCGGGCGTCCCCCACAAAACAGCCGCGGATGAAGTGACCGAATAAGCATTCGTTTCACAGTGCAATGTTAATACTGTACACTGCTCCGAAGCAAAACACAGTGTCATGCTATTTGCAAGTGAACAGACCGAGCAGAATTCCCCTGCTGTAGCCTAAATTCCAGCATTGATTTCAACACTATCGTTTCCAGTGCTTACATTTTGGATCACATTACACACGTCAGCCCATCCTCGCAACAGCTTGTTTGCTGGCTGCTCTTCAAACACTGCATTGCAAAGCAGTCTTACTGTACTAGCAAGTCGCAAGGCTTCCTCAGACATTGGTCTTACTGGGTGGAGGAGGGGCTGGGGGGGGGTGGGGGGTGGGGAGAATAACTGGGAATAAAAGTTTGGTTAAAACGTCTGGATGTAAAAGCATTCCTGTGTGGAGCTAGTTTACCGGTAAATTGTTACTGACATATTCGGGTCAGTGCTTACCAGCCCAAGTGACTTTTTACTACTTCTGTCAGACTAGTTTAAGTTTGTTGCGTACGTAAATTGGGAGTAAAAGACCCCCTATTACTGCAGGTTTCTCAGGAAGTGGCTAATTTCTAACTGGCTCTGGATTAGGCTTCAATCGTTTGGAAGCGCTCTAATCTCTAACTCAAGGAGATTGAGGGTTCAAAGCCTACAACTCAAAGTCTCGAAGTCCGATTTTCCCATGCAGGGTACCCAAATCTCTGCGTTTAAAACAAACAAAAAATAATAATCCTTGCATTCGAGATAGCGCTTTGCACATCTTCTGGACGTCTCGAAGTGCTTCACGGAGTATAATGTAAAGTGAAATTGACTGTACATATTGTGGGTGATAGGCAGCAGCCAATTGTACAAACAGTCCTGGATCGAAACGACCAATTGTTTTTGTGTGAGGAATTATTCACGCGGAGTAAGTTAAACTTGCCCGGGGATTCTTTCTCCCTGGCGGGAATCGAACCCGGGTCCTCTTGCTTGGGAGGCGTGCGCTCTAACCCCACCGAGCTACAGGCCCTAAGAAAATACACCCTCGAGACGAATTGCGAAAGTTTCTCCTCAGCGCCTGGCACCATGGCCCTGTGTGTGTGTGTGTGTGTGTGTGTGTGTGTGTGTGTGTGTGTGTGTGTGTGTGTGTGTGTGTGTGTGTGTGTGTGTGTGTGTGTGTGTGGTGTGTGTGTGTGTGTGTGTGTGTGTGTGTGTGTGTGTGTGTGTGTGTGTGTGTGTGTGTCTCTCCTTCACGTGTCACTAATTCATCGGCTGCGCAGCTTCTAAAACATCGCCGGAGGCTTTGGCGGGGTAAGAACACGGGCTGCGCTCTCTTTTAACTGTGGCAGGCGGGGGACATCGTGAAACCAATGCCATTTGCGGTTTCTAAATACCGTCACCGACTCGTCTTTCATCGCGGCTTCACACTGACAGTGCCTCGAGTCAGGCACAGCCTGCCTTAACCTTACTCTTAATGAATGCGGGTGGCCCGAATCCCTTTATCTGGGCTTTCACTCGAGCGAAATTCATGCAGAATTCCTGCATGAATTGCTCGGATTGGGACCTATCGGCAGCAGTTCTACACACACACACACACACACACACACACACAAATCTCTGCGGTGTCAGGCTGCAAAGCTAGGAGTTATGTCTCGGGGACAAAAGCCACAAACGCACCAAGCGAGCGCGCGAGGCAGGGACTGTCAGTGGGGACTCAATGAAGAAGAAGAATTTTTTTTTTTTTTTTAAAGAATTATTTTCTTCGTCGAAAAGAAAAATTGTTTTCAGTGACAGAAGTCTGGCAATATCCTGTGCGAAGGTTTTCAGTCCGGTGAAACGCTTGTTTGAGCCATCTCGGGAGGATCCCTCGCGCAAACAAAGCGTGCGACAACGCGAGAAAGTCTCCAATTGAGGCTTCGTGGAGGCTCCTGTAGCCTCAGTGGTTAGAAACGAGTCGAGGGACCCGGGTTCGATTCCAGGCAGGGAGAGAGAAAGAAACCTCGGGCAAGTTTCCTTACTCCACGCGCCTGATAATCACTCCCGAAAAAAAAACAATAATAGATTGGTCACTCAATCCACGACCGTTTGTGGGGGGGGGTGGGGGGGGGGGACGCTGCTAGTGCGCGATTGGCTGCCGCGTTTCACCCACAAATATATATAATAATAATAATAATCCTTGCATTTGATATAGCGCTTTCCACATCTTGTCAACGTCCCAAAGCCCTTCACAGAATATACTGTAAAGTGAATTGACTGTATATATTTGTGGGGCGAATCGCGGCAGCCAATTGCGCACAGCAGTGTCCCACACAAACAGTCGTGGATTGAAATGACCAATTTTATTATTGTGTTTTTTTTGGGAGGGATTATTATTAGGCTTGTGGAGTAAGGAAACTTGCCCAAGGTTTCGCCCTGACCTGCCTGGATTCAAACACAGGTCTCCCCAGCTTGGTCTCCCCCAGCTTGTAAGACAAATGCTCTAACCATTAAGCCACAGGAGCTCCACATATACAGTCAATTCACTTGACACCATACCCTGTGAAGCGCTTTGAGACACCGTCTAGAAGACGTGAAAAGCGTTATATCAAATGCAAGGATTATTATTTTGATGATGATGATTATTATTAACGCGATGTTGTTTTAGGGAAGCCCTGATTATCCAAGTGAAGCTGTGTGGGATGTTATCAGCCAGGACATGATAACATGTCCAGCCCAGGAGATACCAGGAGGGGGAATAGTGTCTCAGAATCATTACTGTCCAGCGCCTTCGGACGTCCTCCCAGCGTGAAAGGCGCTATGCAAATGTAATTTTGTTGTTGTTGTAGTGCCTTAAGCTGTATATAAAGTGGGCACTTCATAACAAAACCTTCAAAACGTTCGAACAAACACCGTATTTTCTGTCTCTGTGTGATGTGGAGCAACTTTTTAACATGACAGTTTTCTAAATGTATTTTTCTGGAGTTTCAATGCAACAACAGCCACAAATTGCATTTATACATACACATATATGTATATATATATATATATATATATATATATATATATATATATATATATGTAGCGCCTTTCACCTCGTGAGGATATCAGGGAAGTTAAAAAGAATTTAATTGTGTCCGAATCTAAATGCCATCCGACCAAAGAAAGCTATTCGCAATGACATTCTGGAAAGGCATCGCTGATTTAATAAGCTGCCTCTATCAACTTGATTGAACTGCGTTGCTTGATTCAGTTGACAACCATCTGCTTGGAGATGTAGATTGTCTGTTCATCATTCCAGCGCTCAGCAGTGTCTGGACATTAGAAACCTGGAACAGTACACAGATCTGCATTGGGAGAGGGCGCCACGCTTGATTCCGACTGATTCTGATTCTGTTGATTGGGAGAAGAAGAATAATAGTAATTGCATTTTCTATAGCGCTTTTCACATCCTCTCGACGTCTCAAAGCACGTCACAGAATATACTGTAACGTGTATATTTGTGGGCGAATAGAAAGGTCTTTAGCCATGACCTGAAAATAGGAAAGGAGGGGACGAGGTGAAGGGAGGGAGGGAGGGAGGGAGGGAGGGAGGGAGGGAGGGAGGGAGGGAGGGAGGGAGGGAGGGAGGGAGGGAGGGAGGGAGGGAGGGAGGGAGGGAGGGAGGGAGGGAGGGAGGGAGGGAGGGAGGGAGGGAGGGAGGGAGGGAGGGAGGGAGGGAGGGAGGGAGGGAGGGAGGGAGGGAGGGAGGGAGGGAGGGAGGGAGGGAGGGAGGGAGGGAGGGAGGGAGGGAGGGAGGGAGGGAGGGAGTTCCAGAGCCTCGGGGTGAAGGCACAGCCGCCGACATTGGAACGGAGGATTCGGGGGGACAAGGAGGAGGCCAGACCCGGTAGAGCGAAGGCAACGGGTGCTGTTGTGAGGAGAGAGGAGGTCAGAGAGGTTGGGGAGGGAGGGGCAGAGGAGTGGAGGGATTTGAAAACAAAAGTGAGGATCTTGAAATCGATCCGATGTGAGACAGGGAGTCGGTGAAGTCTGGCAACGACTGGGGTCCTTGTTTAGTTTATAGGGTCATATTAGACTTTCTGTTAAAATATGGATTTGTTACTGAACTAGACTTAGATGGGAAGACCAGTCACTGAGAACCTAGAATCATCCCATTCAGTTCCTCTTAACCCTGCAAACCAAAGCCTTCACTGGTAGGGTGGCCCTCGCTGGACAAGCAGTGGGAAAGCTTTGCTAGTCAACGCTATAGTGGCAAACTATACAGATTTAGCTGGTTATTAAACTCCAGCAGTTGCCCCCAACAAACACTCTAGGGTCCCCAAGTCTTGGCTCTTGCCAAAGCCTAATACTCGCTGGAATGAAGTAATCAGGATGTGTCCCCCCAAGGAGAGAGAGAGAGAGCGCATTCCATCCCAACAATCAACCTCTGTGATTTCCACGTGTAGGTGAGATGCATGGAATTCCTAGTTTGGTTACTCTTAAGCAACGGTGATGGGTTTCCGCACGTGTCAGAAACCAGGGCGACGGGAAAAAAAAAACTGGACAAAAAAAAGATTATACTTGAAGTTGTCATCTTTTCAAAATAATTGGATTTTTTAGACACTGTCTAAATTGATACTGTATTTCCTCGCAATGTGTTCACGCGTCAGAAAGTTGGCTCGGGATTAATAATTTTACATTCAGAGCAGGTCGGAGATTCCGAATACGAGATCATACACAGAGAGATTCCTGCGTTTTCTCTCCGCTGAAAATGCCTTTGATTTTCAGAACTAGAATAAATTCCCGTGTTTCCAGAATGAAATCTTCAAACGATTGTTTTCATTCTCTCACAGGAGGATGGTGGGGTGATGAGATCCTTTGAGTTTCATCTTTTGCATAAAAAATAAAATCAGATTTGGCTCCGAACGGGTCTGTTTACTTTTCCGAATGACTGCGATTTGTGCTAATCTCTGAGAATCCCCAATTTCCATGTTCATTTTCATGCCCTTTTTAATGTGTTCCTTTCATCCCTGAGAGCCTAACTTCCCACGAGTTCTATCTTCAGCGCTTGATTCTGGTGCTTGTTTACTCGTTTCTGCAACCTTCGCTTTGTCCTAATTGCCTCAACATCATTATGTCTCGCATGAACTCCGCTGGAGTCACCAGAAGGAATTAACTTCAATTTCCAACCCAACTTGATACTCAACAACAACAGCAGCAACAACAACAACAACAACAGCTTGCATTGACATATTCACCCCTCACTCAGGGTAAGTGTCCCAGAGCACTGAAATCTGTTCTCCTACCACCTCAGTGACTCGCTTGGGGTTTAAGATCACGTTCCATTCTTTGCTACTTGCCCCCACACTCCTCCCCAATCTATTTTTGCGTACAATTCTTAATTTTAGTCTTACTCTGCAATTCCCCCCCCCCTCCCCCCACTGTTCATGAAATCAATCAGCTTCTTAAGAATGTTCCACACATCTGCACTACTTCTTAAGGTTCAATACCCTAGTCGAGGGAGGAACTTGGGGGATCTTAAATGTCTCCATGTGCTCTCCTGAAGTCCTTGCTTCATATTGAATTTCATATCGATGTCATGTTCCATGGTAACTCTGTCCAAATGGTCATTTTTCACCCACGATCTCAGCAGCAACAGTCAACAGCCAACTATTTGGCTTTTTGGCTCCGCTTAAGTGTGAGGCGCTCTGGCACACGAAGAGTGTTATTGCAAATGCAGACGAGATCCGATCATGAGTTCGGTAATGAACACAGTGAAGCGGTCGCCCTGCGGAGATTGAAATGGACATCCCGGGTGTACCCAAAGCTGTAGAGTTGTCGAGTTGTATCGGAACCTTTCCGTTGTTGAAGCCAGTGATGGGGGGGGACATTGACCTCGGATAGTTCCTTTGAAAAGAAAACAGGACTTGTGCTCGACTTGTAACAAAATGCTGAAAGTTTAGATCTGTAATATCCTTCTGTCTGAAACACTCACTGTCCAGCGCCTTGGGACGTCCTCCCAAATAAGTGGAATTTTGTGGTTGTTTTCTGTCATATCCTTGATTGAGTGCGGTACTTGAGCTCATACACACACACACACAGTCTCACACACACACACATACCCACACACTCCCCCACACACAAAGCCGAATGGGAGATCTTTAATGTCTTCCAGGACAGACACATGAGACAGATGGATTTAAACATCCGGCCTGAGGGAGTGGCGGAGAGAGGGAGCAAAAACTTTTTTAAATTTAATAATAATAAGTCAAAAAAAAAAGAAGAATCCAAACGAAATGGTGGGTGAGACAGACAGACAGAGAGACATGGCGGACATTTGTATCACGATGCGAGGACATGAAAGTAATGAGCATCGAGAACCACTTGAGACAAGTTAGCCAAGTCCACTTAGCCAAGTCGCTAACGGGGGAGAGAGTTAATGAGCGGTTTCATTGGCCTCGCCGTCCTGATTAATCAGGGAGATGGCTACCTGAGCGGCGAGATTACAAGAGATTGCTTCCTTCCACCCTTTGACTCTCTTTTTTTTAAATTCTCTGAAGCATCCACTCCAGCTTGCGAAAAAAAGCCAATTAATTTTCTCCCCGCACTCCACCCGCCATCGCCTACTGGTGCTTTGCTCGATGAATATGTTGCGAAAATCAGCTACTCGATTAACTATTGATGAGCTGTGCGCTTAGTTTTACTCTTTAAAAATTTCTATTATCGTTGCCTTTCTGAAATAATGATATATTAGTAATCCTGTGAGTTAAGGGGTGTGGGTGGGGGGGAGAGAGAGAGAGAGAGAGAGACGGGGAGTGGGATTGACTTTGAATAGCTCTTTTCAAACAGCCGGCACAGACTCGATGGGCTGAATAGCCTCCTTTGGTGCTGTAAAATTCAATGATTCCTTGCATTTGTTATAGCATTTTACTGGGTCATTGAGATGTCTCAAAGCGCTTTGCAGAATATGGTGTAAAGTGGATTGACTGTACATTTGTGGGTGAAACGCGGCAGCCAATTGCGCACAGCAGCGTCCCCCACAAACAGCCGTGGATTGAAATGACCAATTTTATTATTGTCATTTTTTGGGGGAGGGATTATTATCAGGCATGCGGAGTAAGGAAACTTGCCCAAGGTTTCGCCCTGACCTGCCTGGATTCGAACACAAGTCTCACGCTTGTGCTCTATCCTGCGAAGTTCTTTGAGGCGTCTAGAAGACATGAAAAGCGATATATCAAATGCAAGTATTCTTATTATTGTTACTATTCTTATTATTATTAACCTGAAATTGACTGTGACTGCCAAGTTATTATGACATTTACATTTTTCTGCTTCCTGCCTGAGACACGCTATATACAGTACATTCTTTCATCAGTGGTAAGGTCACTGTTACTTCCCGTGAGCTAGTGAATAGTTCATCACTAAAAATCCCATAAGAGTGTTGGTAAATGTTTAGATTTACACTTACATATTTATTTGAAGTTGAAGTCCATCCGCCTTTCCTTCCGAACAAAGGTTTCCGTAACCAAACTCCTTTAAAAAAAAACATTGGTTTTGCTTCCCTGTAGTTTTGAAAGCCTTTCCTTTCCTTTTCAATTAACTTCATTCGAGTCAGAATGATAATAATGGCTTATTGTCTGTACGAGCCTTGAATGCGAGTTCCACCTTGTCGGAACAGCCCTAGGCGTGTGTCGCTTCACTACTTCATCAAGCAGCCTCGTGCGTTTGGTAGATTTGTTGAAAAATGAAGCGAATCCTCGAATATATTTCAAAAAATATATTTTGCATTCGGGAGCGAGTTTTGCGGCACCGAGAAAGTACCGGATTCAACTTGTGAGCCTAACAGTGTGTCAACGTCTCTGCTGGTGGATTTTTCTTTTATTTGGGCCTGAACTCCATTTAGTTCTGATGCCATCGCAGAGAAGCCATCAGAGGTCTGAGCTACCGGCTTTTGAATGCAGTTGTATTTTTTCCAGGGCCCCACCAAAACATACTCTGACAAAAGCCACTGCTGCTCTGTCACCGCTCACATCATCAAATCCCAGAAATGCTTCCTTCACTTCACTGTTCAGCACGTATCGCAAAACCATCGAGGCCTGAGCTTTGTTACTAACGTCAGTCCATTCGTCTGGTTCAACGGCAACAAACGCTGCTCGAGAAATCTCTTCTTTGATGTTATTTCTTATAACTTCCCCGGTTGCTTCAATCAAATAGTTTTCTTAGACAGACCAGAAAATACAGAGGACGACTGCAAATGTGTGGCTAATTTCTGAGGTGTGTTAGCTCCACATAATTGCCACGAATTAACAGAACAGCTACTCTCATCATTAACGCGGAAGGCAAGCTCCCGTTTGATTAGATAGCAAGTGGCATCTATCAACCTTCTCAAAGTGTCGCGGTTTTCTTTTGACTTTTTTTATTATTGTGCTGTTCAGTACGGATCTTTTGCTGTTCATTTAGAGCCAAATCTACCCGCGTATTTCCATTGCTATCTGGCTTTGGATGTGAGAGACAGATTTCTCATGTTTTTACCGAGAGCACTTGAGTTGGCAGGTTGTTAAGGTCACTCGGTACTGATATACTGAGACTTCTCAATTAACGTCGGGGATGTGTTCTTGAAAAGTGCGACTTTAATTGAAATGAAGTACTGTATAGAGAAACCTAAATGAGCTAAATGACCATAGGCCCTAATGGTATAAACAGGGGTTGCATTCTTTCGGCACATCTCTGGTCTAAATTTTCTTAAACTAATATTAAATACAGACCAAGAACAACACTCGGAGTATTGAAAATGCGCGATTGGCTGCCGCGTTTCGCCCACAAAACATACAGCCAATTCACTTTACAGAACTGTATATATTCTGTGGAGCGCTTTGAAATGACTTGAAAGGTGTAATGAGGCACTATATAAAATGCAAGGCTTATTATTATATTATAATATTATAACATCATCGTTTTACCGCTGAGCTCATCACAGAATCAAACTCTGCCAGTTGAGACAAGTGTTCTAGAATTACTATTAGATGTTCTCAATACGCAGCAATCAAATAAAACTAAACCAAGGTCAATCAATGATCTCTTCAAGAAACAAATGGCAGAATTATTATTGGACACAGTATGAAAGTTGTGAACTTGAACTGCCCAGTGGGGCTTTCATCCACAGATCCTCTCTCTCTCTCTCTCTCTCTTGCTCGCTCTCTCTGTCTCTCTTTCTCTCTCACGTGTTCAAACTCGCAAACAAAAACATTGCTATTTCTCATTAATCTTTCTAAATAAGGCTCGCAAAGTTTTAAAGGCAGGACTGTTCAGAAATCCACACGCGTTTCATAATGTGTTCCTTGTGTCGATTAGCACAATCGACAGGGGGAAACGGCCTACATTTTACCCCTAAAGTTCTAACCTACGTTTCTAGCCTGTCGGGCATTCCCTTCCTCCACTGACAAACAAACATATAACAGAGAACCTTGCGTTTCCAATAGCAAACAAGTTTTTGCTTTACATGGAGTTCCTGCAGATCATTCTTGTTTTTCCAAAGATCCAGTTGCAAAAATATTGACCAGCGGCAGAGGAGTGTGATAATTATCACATCACGCATCTCAATCCATCTCGTTTCATGCCCTCACTAATATGCAGGACGAGGGGCGTTCAGACTTGTGCCAACCGTTCCCACAGCGGGGTTCATTAATTAATGAAAAGCGTGCGTAATATTTCAAATACTCCCGACTGTGGAGAGGAATAAAATCTGTATTTACTCAGGATTATCTGCAGCTCACATCTCCGCTCGTTCCCATGACGCACTCCATAATTTATGGCACCAGCCACAGCGAGTTGTCATTTATTTTCTGTGTTGTATTATTTAAGTGCCTCTTTGCTTTCAATCTGATAGTAACAGTTCATTGTGTCAGCACCCTTCAGCAATCGGTACCATTTCCTCTGAAGATTTTCTTTTGCAACATGTATATATGCATACGTATGTATTTTATTCCCCCCCACCCCACCCGCGCCCCCTCCCCAAAGCGTTAAGATATGCATAGTAAGGGCGCAAAAATCCCCCAAACGATTGCATTTCCCAGGCAAGATTTGAGCACGATTTATACCGCTAATGTTTCGTTTGTCAATTAATAATGGAATTGTCTGCCTATCTGAGTAACACTTATATTTTTGATGCTATTCCCCCACCCCACCCCCCACCCCAAAGCTCTCTCTCTCTCTCTCTCTCACTCTTTGCATTCCGGGATGCAAATTAATTATGTTTGGATTGCTTAAACGTGGGCTAGGCATATATTAGCAGAGATATTACTGCAGCATATTAACACACTTATCACATGCTTAGGAATGAAATAATTGCACATTTTAAGGAGTGTGCATCCGCGACGCACCTGATCAGACCCACCGGGATTTCGCTGGGTGGGTAAAAATTCCGCAACAAGGCTTAGTACTGTATTCTCTGTCGCAGAAATGGATTGTTCTACAAGGCAAAGAGGTTGTAACGATGGTCAGATATCAAGCCTCTTGAATATCAAGCTGGGGATCGCTCGCTCTCTGTGTGTTAATCGTATGCATATCAAATGAATTCCATCCATAATTTAAATGACATTGTGAGACTAAACTGGACAAATAGTTTCCCCAAATTGTCTTGCATTTTAAACAGCCCTCTTCACGCGTTCAAGCATCTCAGCCCTTCACGTGTGTTTGCTGTCAACCGTGGTGACTGTTTTTTCGGAAGCCAAACACACACACACGCAAAGCCTCGCTATCACTCATGAGGTGAGCAATCAGGAACATTTACACCATTTATACAAGCCAACTCGTAGACCTATTATTGTTGGAATGATAATAACAGCATTTGCTATCACGCCTTTCACATCAGTAGTACGCCTGAAAGCGTCTCACAGGATATACTGTGGAGTTCAGTGACTGTGTGTTTCGTGGGTGAATGTGGCAGACAGTTTTGAAAGTGGGGGAAGGTGTGGTCGGGGGGGGGGGGGGGGGGGGTATTGGGGGGGGGATAGCGAGGCGGAGGTATCGACTAACGATCGGGTTCCCACTAACCTCTGGGTAAACAATAGGCTAACTAAATATCATTAGTTAAACAGTAACAGCGGTGGCACTCTGGATTCTAGGAACGAGGCCAGCTCTTATTGAACAAGTCAGCCAGTTCAATTATTCCTCCTGATGATATGAAATATTTACCATTGGCGGATATTGTGCAATGACGGAAACCTAGCCTTTGCGAAGTGCAAACAGATCATCAGTGTTCGAAGGATTCAGAGCCAGTGTGGCAGCAATTGGAAAGCTCTCATTCTTTTTTTGGGGGGGGGAGGCGTGGAGGTTTGGGGGAAGGTGGGGGGGGGGTGGGGGGGGGTGGGGAGATTAAATGAAATCGAAATAATCCACGGTAATATTTACAACGAAGTTTGAACAAAAATATGACTCGTCCGTTACCCAGCTTAGAAATACAATTTGGATGTGTTATGTTTTTTTTCTGTCTCGACCACTAAATCCGCCGTGAAATTAATTTGCTTTACGTGTAAGTAATGCATGCTCAAACTCAGGCAGTCTTGCGGGAGAATTGCATTATTTAAGTCTTCTATAAATAACCGCGGAACAGGGGCTGTATGTCTTGCGAGTTGGATGAAAGGTCAGTTCCTTCCAGCAGAATACACAGCTTGCTCTCGCTAGCCTCAGTCACACGTCCATTGTCAAACTGAACAACGGCAGAAAGCCAGGCACTGTTTACATACCCTGGCCCGGCCCTGCCTGCGTTAATTACTGTTGATGTTCTGAGATTTAGTTAGGGGTGGGGATGTGTGGGGGTAGGGGTGAGGGTTGGTGGGGTGGACGAAAACAAATATGTTATTGTTAATAGATGTCATAGGGGCGGGGAAGAGAAGGAAGTACTGTATTGATGAAAGATAGGACAGAACCCCTTAACCCCTTCCTCCCCTGCCCTTCCATCATGCTCACACACACACACACACAGAGACAGGCAGACCACCACCATACCATGGGTGGATGGATGGAAGGATGGATGGATGGAAGGATGGATGGATGGAAGGATGGAAGGATGGATGGATGGATGGATGGATGGAGGGAGGGAGGGAGGGAGGGAGGGAGGGAGGGAGGGAGGGAGGGAGGGAGGGAGGGAGGGAGGGAGGGAGGGAGGGAGGGAGGGAGGGAGGGAGGGAGGGAGGGAGGGAGGGAGGGAGGGAGGGAGGGAACAAACAAGCAACGACTGCAAAGAGATTTGAAGGTCAGGACGATTAGCTCAAAGTCAATCGGTTTATTTTTTTCTAAAACGCCGAGAAGATCCTCTAAATTAGCAACATTGGGAATAGCCAGCCTCAGCTCTCTGCCTTACCAACACTCGCCAAGTTCACTTACTCCAGCAAGTTTAATTCGATCCAAAATAAGTTTCTTTGCTGGATTGGGTGACTTATTGAGCTAGGATATTGTCTGTTGAACTTCAGGGAATCCGATTCGAACCCAGTCTGAACTTGATATCTCAATAATAATTGAGAGACCAAAAGTTCACAAGGCAAGTTTGGGTATTAGTAACGTTAACTATCCTTGCATTTGATATCGCTCTTTATCACATCTTTGAGATGTCTCGAAGCGCTTCGCAGAATATACTGTGAAGTAAATTGCCTGGGGAGGGGGAACGGGGAAGTGGGCGAGACGCGGCAGCCAATCGCGCAGAGCAGCGTCCCCGCAAACAGTCGTGGTTTGAGCGAATTCAAATTATTATAATATATTTTTGGGAGAGGTTATTACCCCGGGAAAAGCAACCGGCCAATCAACTAACAACCAGGTTCCTACTTAACTGTGAAGGAAACAGAGGAGTGTGGAGTAAGGAAAGTTGCGGAAGGTTAGTTGGATAAAAGGAGGCCCCAATAAGCCCACTTCATTCCATCCTCCCACCACTGCACCAAGCCGTTGTTTAAATGAGTCGAGGGAGTTCTGGCCTCAAACGATTCCCAGTGGGTGTGAGTTGGCAGCAGAAATACACGACAATGAATCCGGCTCTAATTGGCGCGGTATAAACAGTAGCACTTCGAGAGAGAGAGAGAGAGAGAGAGAGAGAGAGATGCCACAAGGAAAACCAGCGTGGGCAAAAAATAAACTCACTCCGGTGTGGTGGAAGGCAAGGCAGTCAGATGTTGTCCGAAAAGCGCTTCGTAGGATTTACTGTGAAGCTTCAATGACAGTGCGTTCAGCACAGACACAGATCCTGCCTGGAATTTGTACCAACAATTCAGAAGATCATAAGAATAAGGAGCAGGAGTAGGCCATTCAGCCCCTCGATCCTTGCCCCCCCACCATTCAATAAGATCATGGCTGATCTTCTAATCTAACTCCATCTGCCCCTCGCCCCTGTTTATCCCCATATCCCTTAATCCCTTTATCCGTAAGAAATCTGTCAATCTCGGTCTTGAATCTCAGTCAGTTCAAGGACTGACTGAACATCTACAGCCTTTTGGGGGTAGAGAATTCCATAAATTCACTACCCTCTGAGTGAAGAGGTTTTTCCTCAACTCAGTGAGAAAAGGCTGACACCCTAATCTTAAAACTATGACCCCCCCACTAGTTATAGTTTCTCCAACCAGGGGATAGAGTCTCCCACTGTCTACTCTGTCTCTGCCATTCCCCCAGCAGAAGCCTCCAGTGAGATGGTTGGAGTGCTCACCTGGCAAGAGACAGGACCTGGGTTCGATTCTGGGGCAGAGGGAAAACTTAGAGGCAAGTTTCCCTTACTCCACAAAACACACCACTGTTTACTTAGCAGTAATTAGGAACCCAGTTGTTAGTCGATTGGCTGGTTGCTTTCCTCAAACAATCCCCCCCCCCCCCCCCCAATATATATGATAATATATATTATATATGTGCTTTGCCCACAAAAATATTGTCAATTTATTTTGACATACATTCTACGAAGCGCTTTGAGGTGTCTCAACAACACGATCAGGCACTATATCAAATGCAAAAGTATTATTATTATTATATATTATCACCAAAGCAGGAGGAAGTAAATCAACTCATTGAACGAGGGGCAAACACACTTCACTAAACAAGTGGGCTGGCTGTCGTGTTTATATCTCCAGCTGTAGCCACTGTTCGCCACCAAAATACTTAAGTAAAAGGGCAGTTTTCTCTCAAACGCACACAGAAGGAACACTAACCTACTGAATTTAACGGGTGCCTCCGAAAAAAGGCAATTTGTAGTCATTTCCTGAGGCAGGAATCACCCACAGAAACTGGATCCCGAACCTTTATAATCAATCCCGTGAGTCACGAGTATATCCTGAGCAAGCAATCATGTTCACCGTGACCCCCCCCCCCCCACCCTCCACCACCAATATCACAAACGTCTACAGCTTTTGGAGGCCCGTAGCTCAGTGGTTAGAGCTACTCGCCTTGCAAACAGGGTTCGATTCCCGGCAGGTCAGGGTGAAACTTTGCTTTAAACCCACACGCCTGATATTAATCCCTTGTATAAAAAAACCCACAAGAATAAAAATTGGTCGATTCAATCTACGGTTGTTGGCGGGGAGACCCCGCTGTGCGCGATCGGCTGCCGCGTTTCGCCCACAAAATATATGCAGCCAAACGAAGGAATTTCTAAATAATGATGAATAGGTCATCACGCTGGCACGCCATACCTGTGAGCTACCAACACCTCAATACCTCAGCATCTCAAAGCATTTCACGGGTGATTGCTTTTGAAAACGTAGTGATGTATTTTGCTCGCGATTGCAGCAGCTAGTTTCTGCACAGAGCAGGCTCCCGCAGATCGCCATATGATGAATGACCAATTAAAGCTGGAGGACTTCTGGCCACTTAGCGAGAAACTCCCTAAAAAAAAAACCCTTTCCAAATAGCGTCACGGGATCCCCTGTAAACCGCGCTGAATTTCCAGCCGCACAGGAATCATTCAAACAATAAAATTAGGATTCCCCCACAAAGTTGGCGTTTCATTGTCTGGGATATTTGAACTCCTTTGAATAATAATTATAATAATACTTGCATTTGATACAGCGCTTTTCACGTCTTCTAGACGTCTCAAAGCGCTTCACAGTATATATCCCGTACTGTAACGAGGATTGACTATATATTTGTAGGCGAAACGCGGTAGTCAATTGCACACAGTAGTGTCCCCCACAAACAGTCGTGGGTTGAAATTTCCGCAACTGGAATGAAATAATAAATTTTTATTATTGTGTGTTTGTTTGGACAGATTATTATTAGATGCGCATGTGTGTGTGTGTGGAGTAAGGAAACTTGCCCAAGGTTTCGCCCCCTGAACTGCCTGGATTCGAACACAGGTCTCTCACGCTTGAAAGGCGAGCGCTCTAACCCACTGAGCTACAGGAGCTCCACATGAATGGCTGTTGTACTCTACTGTAAACCGTGGCATTTGTAGCCAGCGCTTGTGATCCATCAGAAAAATATATACTCCAATTAGCAATCATTTGCAGTGACTCAAACTCCTCCACCCATTACGATAAGATTCAATTTGCCTGGACCTTATCGAGAAGCACTGTTCATTATTCAGCAGCGGAATCTCCCATTTCCTATTTAGTGGAGTTCCTGTAGCTCAGTGGGTTAGAGCACTCGCCTTACTAGCGAGAGACCCGTGTTCGAATCCAGACAGGTCAAGGCGAAACCTTGGGCAAGTTTCCTTACTCCGCACGCCTGATCACAATCCCTCGCGAACAAAAAATAATAACAAATTGGTCATTTTCAATCCACGACTGTTTGCGGGGGGGACGCTGCTGCGCGCAACTGGCTGCCGCGTTTCGCCCACATTCACTTTTACAGTGTATTCTGTGAAGCGCTTTCAGACACAGTCCAGAAGACGTGAAAAGTACTACATCAAATGCAAGGATTGTTATGATTATTATTATTCATTGACTCTACATTTAGATATTGGAGTCCTGGTACGGATTTGACCCTCCCACTGGATGTAATTTAACAAACGCATTTACATAAACTTAATTGTTAAGTGACAGCATCGCTGGCCTGGTGGGATTTTGTGGATTGCCTGTGGTTATAATTAGTTAAAGGAATTTAAAGCCGTTTCTCTTCACAAAAGGATATTTGTTTACACACGTCAATGCAGGTAGGGCAGCGGCAACGTATTTCAAAGGCTGCTTTTAACCCACGGGGAGCATGTGTGGATGGGAATACACCTTCAGAGCGTGTCTTGCACATCATAAATAATAATAATACTTGCGTTTTTATATAGCGCTTTTTCACGTCTTCTAGACTGTGTCTCAAAGCGCTTCACACAGAATGTACTGTAAAGTGAATTGACTGTATATTTGTGGGCAAATCGCGGCAGCCAATTGCGCACAGCAGCGTCCCCCATAAACAGTCGTGGATTGAAAATGACCAATTTTATTATTGTGTTTTTATTGGAGGGATTATTATTAGGCGTGTGTGTGTGTGTGTGGGTGGGTGGGTGGGTGGGTGGGTGGGTGGGTGGGTGTGTGTGGAGTAAGGAAACTTGCCCAAGGTTTCGCCCTGACCCACCTCGATTCGAACGCAGGTCTCTCTCGCTTGTAAGGCGAGTGCTCCAACCACTGAGCTACAGGACCTCCACAAATCATCCCCCAAAGGTATATAATTCACGGCCCACATCTGAAACCACAAAAGCCATTTACTGAGTGAATCGCAAGCTTTTGAACTGAGGTTTTTTGCTTTCCCGAAAGTAAAGCTGCTTCGAAGAGATCATACAGGAAGCACTTCACATCACCCTCTCCGGATTAGCCAGCTACTTATTGCTTAAATGGCTTTTATCGTCCACAAAAAACACAGTCAATCAATCCACTTTGCCATATGTTCTGCCAAGGGGTTTGAGACATCTCATTGCTGTGATCGGGCGCTACGTATCAAATGCAAGGATTATTATTAATAATAAAATGTATGACTTGTACATAAATAATGATTAACCAATGATCCCACATTTCACACACAAACACACAGTCAATTCACTTGACAGGATATTCTGTGAAGCGCTTTGAGACGTCTAGAAGTCGTGAAAAGCACAATATCAAATGCAAGTTTTATTCTTCTTCTTATTATTATTATTATTACTATAGAGACTGAGACCTTCCAAGGGTCTTGATTTGAAACTCAAAGTATATGTTTAGGATCAGATTATTATTATTTTGATTTGTATTATTTGTTCCCACTGGCTGTTCCTTGAGTCATGTATGAAGTAATCATCAGTTTAACCCTTGAGTAAATTTTCCCCAAGCTAGACTGTTAAAATGTAAAGCTAAGTACATTGCAGTGTGTGTGCGTGTGTGTGCATTATAATAATAATCCTTGCATTGGATGTAGCGCTTTTCACATCTTATCAATACATCAAGATGCTTCACAGTTTATATTGTGAAGTGAATTGACTGTATATTTGTGGGTGAAACGCGGCAGCCAATTGCGCACAGCAGCGTCCCCCACAAACAGTCGTGGATTGAAATATCAAATTTTTATTATTGTGATTTTTGGGGGGGGACAGATTATTACAGTATTAGGCGTGTGTGTGTGTGTGTGTAAGTGTGGGAGTAAAGAAACTTGCTCAAGGTTTCATCGTGATCTGCCTGGATTCGAACACAGGTCTCACACTTGTAAGGCGAGTGTTCTAACCCACTGAGCTACAGGAGCTCCACATCAATAATTAGTCAAATATATGTGATAAGATGGTTAAACTGCAGTACGTGATGTGTGTGTCAGAGATAGACAAACACACACTCTTTGCTGCATACTCAATCTCCCCTAAAGTCTTTTTGATGAAGTGAAAGCACTCAAACCAGAGACTCGTGTTTCAAAAAACGAGCCTTCGCCACGAAAAGGTCTCGGAGGCTTTTCTCCCGAGCCTCTCTCCCCTCCCTCCTGTGATCATGTGGCTTTTCCTCGTCAAAACTCTCCCTCGAGCAACTGTTGACAGCCGCTTGTCAGCAGATCTGATCCTAAGTAATATCTATCGCTATCCCAGTATGCCGGGCTGTGAAATGACTGCCTAAGTGAGTAGATTTTCCCCCGCGGGGCATTACAAGCGCAGGGGGCAGCTTCAGTGCGCGAAGACTTTGCGGGTCAAGTCACAGTGTAGAGAGGAGGAAGGCTTTGAAAATCTTCCAATCTTCAAAGGACGACTAGTTTATCAGATATTAGCAGCCCAACACTGACTCCTGGAAATTTGTTTTATTCATTTTATTTTTTTACATCCATTTACTGCATTGCCCTAAAATGGCAGTCCAGCCTGGTTACGCAGTCTGCTAAAACTCCAATATAGGTTTAACACGGTGATCAATCTTTTATCTGGAAAGCCAATCATCGCATTCAATTACATGAAAGTCACTCGCAGATTATGAATCATTAAGTACCACACTTTGCTGCTATTCCAGCGGTTTGCGCTCGCACCTTATTGTGGCATTCGTGGCATTTATGCAGCGAGGAAAGAGGCCATTCAGCCCATGGCGTCCGTGCCCGCTCTTTGCAAAGAGCTTTCGCCATTCAATTCTCCCTCCCTCCCTCCCCCCCTCCCTCCCTCCCTCCCTCCCTCCATAGCCCTACGAACCTGTCCTCCCCAAATAACTATAATAATAATAATCATGTAAGAATCATAGAATGTTACGGCACAGAAGGAGGCCATTCAGCCCATCGAGTCTGTGCCGGCTCTTTGACCGAGCAAGTCACTTTTGTTAACCCCAATCACCAGCTTTCTCCCCATAACCCTGCAAACTCATCTTCCCAGATACCTATCTAAACAAGTGAAAGATGATTTGAGTTGTCGTGTTAGTATTCAGCCAAATTGATTTCTTTCCTATATTTAATCACCGATCCGCCATTAAAGATCTTTTTTTTTCAGCTATGGATTTTTTTTTTGCTGTTGTTATAGTGGCAGGATTAATAATAATAATAATCATCCTTGCATTTCATATAGCGCTTTTCATGGCTTCTAGACGTCTCAAAGCTCTTCACAGAATGCGTACTGTAAAGTGAATTGACTGTACATTTGTGGGCGAAACGCAGCAGCCAATGGCGCACAGCAGCGTCCCCCACAAACAGCCGTGGATTGAAAATGACCAATTTTTATTATTGTGGGTTTTTTGGGGGGGATTATTATTAGGCGTGTGTGTGTTTGTGTGTGTGTGTGTGTGTGTGTGTGTGGAGTAAGGAAACTTGCCCAAGGTTTCACCTTGACTTGCCTGACCTGCCTGGATTCGAACGTGGGTCTCACTCTCTAACCACTCAGCTACAGGAGCTCCACGAGTCTCCAGCATTGGGCGCAGGCGAAGTTTGATGCAGACAATGAGTTTGAGAGTAAATGTACGAGCCCGTTCTAGTAATGATATTTGATGGTGTTATATATAGGTGCGCAAAGTCTTACCTGGACTGTGTACAATTTGGGTTGCTTTGTAAACCTTCATGGAAAGGCAGAGGAGATGCCAAAAAATCAGCCAACATGTGTCCAGAGCTTGGGGACGTCCTCCCACCGTGAAAGGCGCTCTATAAATGTAATTTTGTTGTTGGTTTGTTGTTGCTCAGATGCTCAGACCAATCTTGCCCTTCAACAAGATTGATTGGAAAGTTGTTTTTGACTCTCAGATCGTGTGTGTGTGTGTGTGTGCCCCTATCCTAACCGGCGATTAACACATTCACCGAGGTTGAAAATGAGCAAGGCTATCGTTCACACAAGGTGAGTGAGCTAACAGAGCACTCCTGTGGCTCAGTGGTTAGAGCCACTCGCCTTACACAAGCGTGAGACCTGTGTTCGAATCAGGCAGGTCAGGGCGAAACCTTGGGCAAGTTTCCATACTCCACACACACACACACACACACACACACACACACACGCGCCTAATAATAATCCAGCAAAAAAAAAAAAAACATTGGTCATTTCAAACTACGACTGTTTGTGGGGGGGACGCTGCTGTGCGCAGTTGGCTGCCGCGTTTCGCCACAAAACATACAGTCAAATCACTTTACAGTATATTCTGAGAAGCGCTTTGAGACGTCTAAGAGATGTGAAAAGCGCTACATCAAATGCAAGGATTATTATTATTGTTAGCCAGGGCACTGAACAGACAGACAGACAGACAGACAGACAGACAGACAGACAGACAGACAGACAGACAGACAGACAGACAGACAGACAGACAGACAGACAGACAGACAGACAGACAGACAGACAGACAGACAGACAGACAGACAGACAGACAGACAGACAGACAGACAGACAGACAGACAGACAGACAGACAGACAGACAGACAGACAGACAGACAGACAGACAGACAGACAGACAGACAGACAGACAGACAGACAGACAGACAGACAGACAGACAGACAGACAGACAGACAGACAGACAGACAGACAGACAGACAGACAGACAGACAGACAGACAGACAGACAGACAGACAGACAGACAGACAGACAGACAGACAGACAGACAGACAGACAGACAGACAGACAGACAGACAGACAGACAGACAGACAGACAGACAGACAGACAGACAGACAGACAGACAGACAGACAGACAGACAGACAGACAGACAGACAGACAGACAGACAGACAGACAGACAGACAGACAGACAGACAGGACAGAACGAATTGATAAGACAGATAATCCACAAAACTCTGATCACTGCCGAATCAGTGAGGCTGCTCTTGTCAGCTCAGCCTGTATGTGTCGAGGCTGTGTGTGTGTGTCTGTGTGTGAGGCTGTGTGTATATCAGTGTAATCTGTGGCTGGGATACTGGAGGGAGGGAGGGAGGGTGGCAGTAAGCGAGCGCATGATGGAGCTGGGAGGGTTAATAAATTCCTGGCTTGGTCCTAAATGACACTGGCTTCTCCGAGGCTGATGCATCTTGTGTGTAGGATGATGTGACACAAGGAGAAAGCGTTTATCATCGACCTCGGACACTTACAGTTAGCCCATTGCTAAACTGTGTACACACCTACACACACAGTGTACACACACACCCACACACACAGCATACACACACACCTACACACAGCGTACACACACCTACACGGTGTACATACACACCCACACACAGTGTACACACACACCTACACAGTGTGTACACAAACCTTCACACACAGTGTACACACACACAGTGTACACACCCACACACACAGTGTAATAATAATAATAATCCTTGCATTTGATATTGCGCCTTCTCACTGCCTTCGAGACATCTCAAAGTGCAAAGTATACACACCTACACACACACATCTACACACAGCGTACACATCTACACACACACACACTGTACACACGGCACAGAGAGAGACAGAGAGAGAGACATACATACAGCACAGAGAGGAAGAGTCAGAGAGAGACACACACACACTGTACATACAGCACAGGGGGGGAGACAGATAGACACAAACATTGAACACAGAGACAGAGAGAGACACACACACAGTACAGAGACACACACACACAGCATAGAGAGACAGAGATAGGGACACACACACTGTGTACATTGCACAGAGAGAGACAGAGGCACACACATACTTTATACATAGCACAGAGAGAGACAGAGAGAGAGAGACACACACACACACAGTACAGAGAGAGACACACACAACACAGAGGAAGAGTCAGAGATAGACAGACACACAGCACAGAGAGAGAGACACACACATAGACTGTACACACACCACAGAGAGACACACACTGTATACTACCCACCACAGAGAGAGACAGATAGACACACACAGACTGTACACACAGCACAGAGAGAGAGAGACAGAGAGAGATACACACACTGTAGAGAGACAGAGGGAGAGACAGAGAGAGACACACACACACACTGTAGAGAGACAGAGAGACACACACTTACACACACACTGTACAAAGAGACAGAGAGACACACACACACACCGTACAGAGAGAGACACACACTGTACACACAGCACATAGAGAGACAGAGACACACACACTGTACACAGAGAGAGAGAGAGACACACAGCACAGAGAGGAAGAGTCAGAGAGAGAGAGGGAGAGAGACATTGTACACACACACACACACAGTAAAGAGAGACAGAGACAGATGACAAGTTGAGTGATAGCTGCTGGTGCCTTGTTTTCTGTTTGCTGATCCTGAACTGGCAGCTGGCGGCACATGTCCTTTACAGGAGGGTAAGGAAACCAGCAAAGGGAGGGAGGGAGGCGAGGGGAGGGAGGGAGGGAGGGAGGGAGGGGAGACAGTGAGGGGGAGAGAGAGAGGGAGAGAGAGAGAGAGAGAGAGAGGAGAAAATCAGTGCAGATCCACAGACTTGTTTGAGACAGGAGCCCAGAGTGACAAGTGTTTGATATGTGTTTGTTGTAGTGAACGGATTAACTAATTGACTGATGAACTAACTAACTCACGAACTAAGCTGGTCGAATGAGTTGTTAATATGCGAAGCAGGGAATAACATGCGATCATCGTTATTCGCAGATGGTTTGAGAGTGAGTGAGTGAGTGAGTGTGTGAGTGAGTGTGTGAGTGTGTGAGTGAGTGTGGGGGGGGGGGCTGGCTACAGGACAGAGTCAAACAGACAGACACACAGTTAGAGGGGGAGACAGACAGACAGAGAGAGAGAGAGAGACAGACACACACAGGGAGAGAGAGATACAGACAGAGAGAGACAGAGGCACAGAGAGACAGTGAGAGAGACACAGTGAGAGATACAGAGAGACAGTGGGAGAGACACAGTGAGAGATACAGAGACACAGTGGGAGAGACACAGTGAGAGATACAGAGAGACAGTGAGAGATACAGAGATACAGTGAGAGATACAGAGACACAGTGAGAGATACAGAGACACAGTGAGAGATACAGAGACACAGTGAGAGATACAGAGAGACAGTGAGAGATACAGAGAGACAGTGAGAGATACAGAGACACAGTGAGAGAGACACAGTGAGAGATACAGAGAGACAGTGAGAGAGACACAGTGAGAGATACAGAGAGACAGTGAGAGATACAGAGAGACAGTGAGAGATACAGAGAGACAGTGAGAGATACAGAGAGACAGTGAGAGAGACACAGTGAGAGATACAGAGAGACAGTGAGAGGCACAGAGAGACAGAGAGAGACAGAGACACAGTGAGAGACAGAGAGAGATCTGTTTTACTTGTTTGTCTGCATTGTTTATTTATTGTAACTTTTCCCAGATTTTGGACTGAAATGTGGCATTAATCATTATTCTTATTATCACAACAATGTCGATTCGTTGTTGTACGATTTGAGAGGTGAACTTTTCCATCACTTCCCCTTCTCCCTCCGTTATCTCCTGTCCTCTCCCCCTCCCTCCCCTTCCCTCCCTCCCACTCTCCCTTCCCCATCTCTCTGTCTTCCACTCCCTCACTCCCCTATCTCCCTGTCTCTCCCCCCTATCTCCCTTCCCTATCTCCCAGTATTTCTCTCCATCTCCCTGTCTCTCCCCCCTATCTCTCTCCCCCTATCTCCCTGTCTCGCTCCCCCCTATCTCCCTGTTCCTCTCCCCCCTATATCTCTCCCCCTATCTCCCTGTCTCCCTCCCCCTCTCTCTCCCCTTATCTCCCTGTTTCTCTCCCCCTATCTGTCTCTCCCCCTCTCTCCCTCCCCCATCTCCCTGTCTCCCCCTCCCTCACTCTCTCTCCCTGTCTCTCCCCTATCTCCCTCCTTCTCTCCCCCTCCGCCCCTTTCCCCCTCACTCCCTCTCTCCCCCCTCCCTCTCTCTCCCCCCTCCCTCTCTCTCCCCTCCCCTATCTCCCTGTCTCTCTCCCCCCCATCTCCCTGTCTCTCTCCCCCCCATCTCCCTGTCTCTCTCCCCACTATCTCCCTGTCCTCCCCCCCCCCCCTTTCCTCTTCTCCCCCCTTATCACCACTGAATCTTAAGGAAGAAATTCACACACACACCAAAAAGTTACACCTCTCCTCTCTCTCCCTGTCTCACTCTCTCTCTTAACGTCGTTGGTTCGATCGCTAGACTTTGCGAAAGGAGCATTTTTTTCTAGCCAGAGGTCGAGAGAGAGAAGGAGGGAGGAGAGGAGAGAGAAGTGGGGGGGGAGAGAGAAAGGGAGAGATGGGTGAGAGAGGGGGTGGGGTATAGAGGACAGGGGGTGAGTGAGAGAGAGAGAGGAGGGGGAGAGATAGGGGAGAGGGGTAGAGAGATAGGGAGAGGGGTAGAGAGATAGGGGAGAGGGGTAGAGAGATAGGGGAGAGGGGTAGAGAGATAGAGGAGAGAGGGTGGGGGAGGGAGAGAGACGAGAGATAGAGAGAGGATGGGGGAGAGAATAGGGAGAAAGATAGAGGAGATAAAGGAGAGAGGGAGCGAGGGAGATAGAGGCGTGGGGGGTGGGGGAGTGGGGGCTAAATTGCGCCTGGTGTGGTGAGGGGGTTGTGCTATTAGCCCAGGGTGGCTCAGGTGAGGTGTGTAGCTCAGGATGGCTGAGGTGAGGGGTGAGGGTGGGGGGGGTTAGAGTGAGAGGGTGAGGGGGTAAGGGTGAAGGGGGGGGGGGGGTGAGGGTGAGGGACTGAGGTGAGGGGGTGAGAGGCTGAGGTGGGGGGGTGAGAGGGTGAGAGGGGTGAGGGTAGGGGGGTGAGGGGTGAGGGGGTGAGAGGCTGAGGTGGGGGGGTGAGAGGCTGAGGTGGGGGGGTGAGAGGGCTGAGGTGGGGGGGGTGAGAGGGTGAGAGGGGTGAGGGTAGGGGGTGAGGGGTGAGGGGGTGAGAGGCTGAGGTGGGGGGGGTGAGAGGCTGAGGTGGGGGGGTGAGAGGCTGAGGTGGGGGGGTGAGAGGCTGAGGTGGGGGGTGAGAGGGTGAGAGGGGTGAGGGTAGGGGGTGAGGGGTGAGGGGGTGAGGGGGTGAGGGTAGGGGGTGAGGGGTGAGGGGGTGAGGGGGTGAGAGGGTGAGGTGGGGGGGTGAGGGGTGAGGGGGTGAGGATGTGGTTGGTGCCCAGTGACCTGCTGCTTGTTGTCTACCCCAGGAACATCAGGCGATTCATCCTGACCTCCCTCCTCCTCCTCAACCAGGTCAGTGCACACTCACCCCTCACTCACACACAACACCCTCACCCTCACACACTCACACTCACCTCACACACTCACACTCACCCTCACACACTCACACTCACCCTCACACACTCACTCCACACTCACACACTCACACTCACCCTCACACACTCACACTCACCCTCACACCACACACTCACACACTCACCCTCACCACTCACACACTCACACTCACACTCACACTCACACTCACCCCTCACACTCACCCTCACCCTCACACACTCACACTCACCCTCACACACACACACTCAACCCTCACCCCACACTCACCCTCACACACTCACACTCTCACCCACACACTCCACACACACTCACACCTCACACTCACCCACACACTCACACTCACACTTCACACTCACACTCACACCACACCCTCACACTCACACACACTCACACTCACCCTCACACTCACACACACACTCACCCTCACCCACACACTCACCCTCACCACACACACTCACCACTCACACACTCACCCTCACACACACCCACACTCACACACACACCTCCACACTCACACCTCACCCTCACACACTCACACCTCACACTCACACACTCACCCTCACACACTCACACACACCACAACACACACCACACCACTCACTCCCACTCACACACTCCCACACACCACCTCACCCTCACACACTCACACACCCACTATTCACACACACCACCACTCACAACCCTCACACTCACCCCTCACACTCACTCTCAACACACACACATCACCCTCAACATTCATCACACACACACTCACACCGTCACACTCACTCACAAATACCCTCACATTCACACTCTCACACTACACTCATTCACACACACCTCACACTCCACTCCACACACACTGATTGCGGGGCTCAGGCAGGACTGGGAGAGAGAGTGGGGAAGAGGAGAGAGGGAGGATGGAGAGAGAGAGAGAGAGGGGAGAGAAAGAGGGGTGGGGGTGGAGAGGGGAGAGGGAGGGTTAGGGGAGAAGGAGGGGGGAGAGGAGAGGGATGGAGAGAAGGAGGGTAGGGGAGAGGGGGAGGGATGAGAGGGGTAGATGAAGGGGAGGTAGAGAGAGTAAGGGAGAGAGGGAGGAGGGTGGTGGAGGGGAGATTTTTTTTACAAAAAGAATTTTAATTGCATTATGTACAGAAATGTGTATTTTTGTTAATTCGATCGTTCGTGGCAAGTTTTTTTTCATCGTTTCTCACTCTCACCCTCTCTCTCCCTCCTCCTCTCTCACTCTCACCCTCTCTCCCTCCTCCTCTCTCACTCTCACCCTCTCTCCCTCCTCCCTCTCACTCTCACCCTCCTCTCCCTCCTCTCTCACTCTCACCTCTCTCCTCTCTCTCACCTCACCCTCTCTCCTCCTCTCTCACTCTCACCCTCTCTCCCTCCTCCTCTCTCACTCTCACCCTCTCTCTCCCTCCTCCTCTCTCACTCTCACCCTCTCTCCCTCCTCTCTCACTCAGCTCACCCTCTCCCACTCACTCACTCACTCACTCACTCACTCACT
Organism: Hydrolagus colliei; assembly: GCA_035084275.1. Lineage (NCBI taxonomy): Eukaryota > Metazoa > Chordata > Chondrichthyes > Chimaeriformes > Chimaeridae > Hydrolagus > Hydrolagus colliei. The sequence goes on from CM068750.1 coordinate 1,554,196, forward strand.
CTCATCCTCCTTTCATTCACTCACTCTCACCCTCTCTCCTTCCTCTCACCCTCTCTCCTCTCACTCTCTCCATCCTCTAACTCTCTCTCCCTCCTCTCATTCACACTCCACCCCCTCTCCTCTCATTCACTCACTATCTCTCTCTCTCCCTCCTCACTCTCATTCTCTCTATCCTTCCTCTCACTCTGTTTCTCTCTTTTTTTCCCTTCCTCCTCTCTCCCTCTCCCCTCTCTTTCTCCTTTCCTCCTCTCCCCCCCCCCCCCCTTCTCCCCCCCCCCCCTCTCTCCCCTCCCCTCTCTCCCTCTTCCCCCCTCTTTCTCCCCCTCTCTCTTACCCCCCCCCCCCCCATCCCATTCCCCCCCCCACACCCTCTCTCTCTCTCTCCCTCCTCACTGAGTCCCACCCATTGACACACACACACTCTCTGTTTTTGTCTGTTCAGCTTTCTCAGGGCGAGCATCAAGATCTTGTGCCAGATCATCTGTGGAGACAGAGACCGAGAGCTGTCATGAAGTCTGCCCTTGCCGCCTCCTCCGTTACCCCCCTCCGCCACCTCCGCCACCTCCCCCCAGACTTCTCTTTGCCAGTAAGTGTACACAGACTGCCCCCCCCCCCCACCCCACCCACTCCCCGCTCCCCCTCATTCTCTCCCGCAAATTAACCACAAAAAGGCAGAAATGACCCTCAAATGAATCCTTGCGTTTGATATATAGCCGCCTCTCACGTCTCACCGACGTCTCGAAGTGCTTCGCAGAGTGTGGTCTCGAGTGAATGCACTGTCTATGTATTTGTGGGAGAGCGAAACGCGGCAGCCGATTGCGCACAGCAGCGTCCCCACACACACACACGCACACACAAACAATCGTGGGTTGAAATGACCAATTTTTATTATCGTGTGCTTTTTGTAGGGATTATTTATTCGGTGTGTGTGTGTGTGTGTGTGTGTGGGTGTGGGGGTGTGTGTGTGTGTGGGGGTGTGTGTGTGGGTGTGGGGGGGTGTGTGTGTGTGTGGGGGGGTGTGTGTGTGGGGGTGTGGGGGTGTGTGTGTGGGGGTGTGTGTGTGGGTGTGTGTGTGTGTGTGGGGGGGGGGTGTGGGTGTGGGTGTGTGTGTGTGTGTGTGGGGGTGTGTGTGTGGGTGTGGGGGTGTGTGTGGGGGTGTGTGTGTGGGTGTGGAGTAAGGAAACTTGCCCAAGGTTTCGCCCTGACCTGACCTGACCTGACCTGCCTGGATTCGAACACAGGTCTCACTCACGCTTGTAAGGCGAGTGCTCTAACCACACACAACCGAAACGCACACGTTTCTGCTTCTGTTCCCTCAGCTCTTCTGTGTGTGTGTGTGTGTGTGTGTGTGGGTGTGTGTGTGGGTGTGTGTGGGTGTGTGTGTGTGTGTGTGTGTGTGCAATACGCCTCTTCACTGACTCCGTGGCTCAAATGGGCTGGAGGAGCAAAGTGAGGGTTAATGAGGAGAGCCTTCAGCTCATTCTAACTCACCGTTCGTTGACTTGAGTTGGGTGGAGGGGGAGGGTGAAAAGCAACTCCTATTTGTTGGAGTCCTGTAGCTCAGCGGTTAGAGCGCTCGCCCTCGCAAGCGAGAGGACCCGGGTTCGATTCCTTGGCAGGGCTAAAACATTGGGCAAGTTTCCTTACTATACACACACACACACACTCTCACACACACACACACACACACACACCTCTATTTACCTTGCAATTGTTAGACAATTTTTTCCCCCCCAGGTTAATAGTACTTTTTAAAAAAAAAAATCTAGTTACTCAATCCACGACTGTTTTTGGGACTCTGCTGTACGCAATTGGCTGCCAGGTTTCGCCCACCAAATATACAGTCAATTCGCTTTACAGTACATTTTGAGTCGTCTCAAAGGTGTGAGCGCTATATCAAATGAAAGGATTATTATCATTATTATTATCTTGTCCAGCGTAAAAGTTGTTGCCGAGTTTCAAAATAATGTGGCAAGTTCCTTTCAAGACATTTCTGCTCAAAAAACCCTATATCTGCCGCGTTTCGCCCACAAATGTACAGTCAATTCACTTCACAGTATATTCTCTTTGAGACGCCGATAAGATGTGAAAATCGCTATGCATCAAATGCAAGGATTATTATTATTATGAGTATGTCAGCATTGCTTTCACTCTATCAGGTTGGAATAATAATACTACTTGCATTTCATACCGACCTTATCGTTGGGAAGTCTAAAAATAATCTGTTGTAAAGTGGATTGACTGTGTATTTTGGGGGCGAAATGCTCTAGCCAATTGACTATAATTTTTTCTTTTGGCTGGAATTATTACCCCCCACCTGTGAAGCGCTTTGAGACGTCGATAAGATGGGAAAAGCGCTATGTCAAATGCAAGGATTATTATTATTTTGTGGGAGAAACAGAATATCATGTAACAATATAATATCTTATAACATAAGCCAATGAATGCTACAAGACAATTCCACCTTCTCCCCCCGCCCCCCCCCCCCCTTCCTACCTCCCCCGGTTACAAATACACCAAGACTCGTAGCGAGAGAGGGAGAATCAGTCGCTTTAATTATTTCACGAAACTTTCATTAGCCACAGAATATTTTTCCTGCTCCACTCAAGCCATTTTCATTAGTCATGCAGCAGTATCGCTCAAGTCTGCAGTGACTGTGGCTGGAGTGAATGGCGAGCAAATTGATTAAGAGAAAGAAGGGACAGCAGACTCTTACAACGTTTGAACAAGAGAATGCCATTAGAGAGGAACTCAGTCAGCCAAGGTCGGTCGGTCGCTTATATCAAATAGTGCATTAAACCACTACAAACTGGAATACCTATAGCTGTGAGGTTAGAAGGCAGTCACAATTTCCCATATGCATAAGTACCTTTGGACTGAATTTAATAAAAAAAAGATTCCTTCTGTTAGATGTTATATAGGCAAGTGCTGCCGCCAGTTTGCAGCCAACAATAAGGTGTTCATCTATAATGGGGAGGGGACAGGGGGGAATGGTAATAATGAGTGTGAACGATTCATTTACAATATTTATCGTAACTTGTATATACTGTAGTTTCCTCACGACACACACATACACGCCCAATAATAATCCGTCCCCCCAAAAAAAACCACAATAATAAAAATTGGGCACTTCAATCGACTGTGTGTGTGTGTGTGGGGGGGGACGCTGCCGTGCGCAATTGGCTGCCGCGTTTCGCCGCAAATATATACAGTCAATTCACTTTACAGTATATTCCGTGAAGCGCTTTGAGACGTCGATAAGATGTGAAAAGCGTGAGATCAAATGCAAGGATTATTATTTTTGTATAGGCCCCCCA